>CM074518.1:35658295-35761326 GCA_037379345.1 Perna viridis
TGCAATTGCTTTGAATTGTTGAATATTCAGTGGAACGCCACTTATTTTGTTATTTCAGCACTGCTACATACGTGTATGTGATAGACTATTTTGTGCCAACTGAAGGATAATCGATAGGCATGCGTCGATCATGCTCAATATTCATTTCCGCGAGGAAAATTCTTTTTTTCCACCCAAGCCCTTCCTCGCGGAAGTGTGTATTTAGAAACCTCATCAACTTATCACAAAAGAGACTATTCCACAACTTTGTCGTGTATAACATCAAACGTAATTTGATTCATTTTTTTTTATTCTCATACACAGATGGAAAGAAGATTTTTTATTTGTTACAGAGAAATTAGGCGTGGCTTCTGCTCATAAAAAGGGTGAACGATTCATCTATACGGGAATCAGTAAAAAAAAACGACCGTAAATTAGTTTTTGTATTTCTTATAGATAAAGTATATTACAAACACTGTGGAATCAGCCTCATATCTTGACGTACACTTGAAATCGATGACCAAACTTTACGGCAAACGTGATGATATTTCATTCAGAATTGTCGACTTTCCTTTCATCTGTGGCAATATCCCTTCAGCACCTGCGCATGGAGTGTTCATAACACAACTCATACGTTATGCCAGAGCTTGCCGAAAGTATGCAGACTTTTTGTATCTCGCTATAATTCTAACAAATTAGCGTCTGGAACAGGGTTATGTTGCTACAAGATTGAAGTCATCACTACAGAAGTTTTGTGGTCGTCATCATGAACTCGTGGATGGTTACGGTGTACCTATCTGCGCCATGAAAACTGGTTTGTTCAATGTGTCATAGTTTTCATTTCCTCTTTCGTCTACCCCGGGATTGACATTTTATGGACAACTCGCCGGGTGTTTCTAGAAAAGTAGAGGACGCTTACCCTACCGGTGCACCTGGTCCATGCTCCCAGTTTTTAGTGGAGTCCGAGTTGCTCATTTGCTTTTGTTGCTTTGTATGTATGATTTTGTTTGCTTTGTGTTCTTTTTTGTCTGTTTTCCATGGCTGGTCTTTGTCCCTGGATTGCATTCCGCTATAAACGTGGTTCCCTTGATCGCTCTTGTTACGTATTCATCCTCAAAATACGTGTATGTAATAGTAAATATTAACACCAAACGTAGTTAACAGTTTTAGGCATTATTATTAGCTCCATATATTAACAATTAAAATGTATTTAATTGCATACAGAGAAACTTGATTTGACTGTTGCTCTTAAAAGGGGTGAAAAAATATATCTACACAAAGATGGAGGTATTAGTTCAAAGCTCACCATCGATCAAATCAAACATGTGCATAAGCAAGATTCGCTTATAGTAGAAGATATTTGGTACAACAAACACGCCGCCGTTGTATGTTCTAAATCAAGTTAGGATGAAGAATAATATACTGACATGTATAAGGACAAAGTTGTGTTTTTCTTTGGTTTGCGTTCTAGGTAGCGGGTAGGTCTTGCAGTAAAAAGATACAATCATCCAGACAAGCATACGACACTTTTGTTTTTATTTCTGTGCTTTAGGTTTTGTATTGCGTTTCTACTTTCTCATCTTTGCTTTTTATATGCATATTGTAACAATATTTTGACATTCCTAAGTCTGTAGATCCTTATTGTTTCATAAATTCAAATTTGGGCCATGTACTTACTTAGTCTCCTATTTTGGACGCTTCCGTTTATTTTTATTGTATATAAACATGTGAAAAGTATTGCCTACATGTATTTGAGCAATAATTTAGTTTTTTTGGTTTTTTTTCTTCTGGATATTCTATTGTTACAGGACTGTAGATTTGTTTTTACGTTTTAATACTGTATACATTACCTGCATTTAGCTTTTTGTCCTTGCAAACGTGACGTATATATGGTATTTAATAACTACATATACTGCAAAAACTTTGTTTTCACTTATACATTGACATTCCTAGCTATAGCCATAAAACAGATCAGGGTGTAGTCGTCTTAAAAAAGTTCGGGAAAATGTTGGATGTAACACATTAATAAAACCAGTGATCGCATCAAGTGATCACAGGCGGTTATCGTTATTCATACTGCAATAGATTTAAACATCAATTTACATAACAAAACTTCGATCAGATCGGTCACTGGTCATCGGTTCTCGATCCATCAGCGATAAGTCAGCGGTCATCGATCCGACAAATCGTTATGTGGATCGGTTCAAGGATTGTATCTGGTTCATATCATTCCAATTGACTTATGACAGGACTCTATTAAAAACGTAATGACCTGTTAGTAGTACCGTTTACATATTCGTTCGTGTTTTTTCCGGGCATCCAGGTGAGTCAAATTTATTGTTCACTAACACGTGTATCTTGAGGTTGTTTTGCCATGATTTGCTTTAATAATATTTATACGTAATTCTATGGATGTAATGTAAAGGCTTCCAAAGTATTCAGTATCAATAGCAGTATATTCTGGCAAAAACAAATCTCCTGTAATGGCTTCAAAGTTTTCATCGAACGGACAAGAAGTTTGAAACGTTTTCTTTTTTTTAAATACATCACCTAATAAGATATAATGAACCTTTATATCTATGAGGTGCGTTCTGTGCTATATGAATGTAGTAAGAAAAAAATATCATATTTGGTAGCTTAGCTAAAAGCTACAATATGAAAAAATGTTTTGTGTTTTTTTTTTTGTTTTTTGTTTTTTTTTTTTCAAAGAACGTCAGAAAATGCTTTTCTTGATACGTTCCCACCAAATGCAGGTCCGGGTGTCAAAAGAATAGGCCTGCAACAGCGCTAAGCTTGTCGTAAAAGGCGAATAAATAGTGCTCAGGAACCTAGCCAGGGGCTAGGGGCTCCCCCCACAGAGCCATTGGGATGTGTGCCCAGGTGGTGGAATTGGGTATCCCTGGCGTGTTAAATGCTGGGGTTGTCAGGCTATCATACGGAAAACCTGACTGCAAACCATATTGGTGCACCGTGTTGGGAAAGATGCCACGTTCCTCGCACGTTGAAGAACCCTGCTGTGGTATTCGCGCGGAATAGGAACCTTTGCGCCCATCCACAGGAGGCTAAATTGCCCGACCCTACCCATTCCCCTATTTCTAGTGGCAATCAGAATTTGTCGACCCTATTATCCTTGTGTCCCATCCTTTGTTTTCATTTCATTATCATTCATGTTCTTTTTTTCATCCTTTTAATGTTCATCGCCTGAATATAGCTGAGATATTGCTGCTTGGGCGTTAAACCCCAACAATCAATAATCATACATTTCCCGATAAACATTTCACGAGATACTTTATGTCTGTTTCAGTCATAAATCGACGGTACATGGTAATATAAATAATTTCTTTGTCTAGTAGTGTTACTGCACATTAGGACAGTGATATAGCTTTAATATTTTCTGGACGAGACTGCTAATTTCAGTAAGTCACGATTTTTCTCTTAATTTTTCCCCATGACTTGTTTATTAACTTTTTTACAATACGATGAATTGGTATCACACATCGTTCTAAAGTTGCTTATACCAAGGTACAAAAACTAAAAGCAACCCGTATAATCTAATAATATTTCGATTCTACTTAGAATTAAGACTTGTTCCTTCATCAAAGACTTTTTGGGTTGTAAATATTTTAATTGCCGGACTTGTCAAAGTACAAATAAAAGTGTATACAATACAAAAACTATCGATAAAGGACCGGATTAATGTGGTGTTTATGGTAGGCTAATCAGCTGCAAATTATAGTCTATAGTGAACAGATAATACCGGGAAGTACGTATTCAGGGAAGTAAGGAAACATGGCTAGTGATGTAGTAAACAAGAACTTTGTAAGTGGACGTTCTCAATCGTTACTCCTCGAAAGGACATAAAATCCAATCCGGAAGACATATTTCAAAAATGTCTGGTCAAAGTTAGAACATTGAAGTCATCACTACAGAAATTTTATAGACGACACCATGAACTCGTGGGTCATTACAGTGCATCCGTCTTTGACATGAGGACTAATTTGTTCAACGTTTCATATGTTTCCTTTCCCTTTTCGCTTACCATGGACTTGACTTTTTATGAGCAACTCGGCAGGTGTTTCTAGAAAAGCAAAGAATGCTACCTTGGTTCCCTTGATTACTCATTCATGGTATTGAATGCTCAAGGAGAGTGTTCTTGAAACACTTCCTCTTTTAATGTAAAACCAGCTCCCAATTGCTTGAATGCCGCCATTAATAATGTCAAATTGTTTTGGATGTCAATTTTATTGAATATGTTTACATGAAGAATACGTCAAAATATATTTCAGACAGTTTGGGATTTGAATCATAAAGATTAAGCATTGTTTTCCAGAATTCACCAAAGTCCGTTTAACATTTTTATCTTGTTTTGTGCGTGAATGGTCCGATTTTACAATCGATAAAGTCAGAGAAAACTGTTTTTAATCCTATAACAAAGTATGATTTATTGATTGATTGTTGGGGGCTTAACGCACGAGCAGCAATATTTCAGCTATATGAACATGAAAGGGATAAAAAAATGAATATAAATGGATGATGATGAAATAAAAAAAGGATGGGACACAAGGATAATAGGGTCAACAAATTTTGATTGCAACAAGATAAAAGGGAGGGATGGGTAGAGTCGGGCAATTTAGCCTCCTATGGCGGAGCGCAAAGGTTCCTACTCACGGGAGAATACCACAGCAGGGTTCTTTACCGTGCAAAGAACGTGGCATCTTTCCCCACACGGTGCACCACTATGGTTTGCGCCCAGGTTCTCCGTATTATAGCCTGACAACCGCAGCATGTAACACGCCAAGGGTACCCCATTCCACCACCTGGAACCTGCACGGTGCTATAACGAAATCTCACTAAAAAATGCATGAACAGTTGTATTAAAGTCTTTTTCGGTTAAGGTATTCTTAAAGAATTTGCTCAATTTTGTATTGATTACGGCGTGCGAAGTAATCGATAGTTTTTATACAATTGTTTACGCTTTAAAATGCCAACAAGCAAGAACTGGTCAAAATATATAAAATTCTTGTTAATAAACTTTTTATTTAAAAAATGAATAAAATAATACTATGTGAACTGCAGACCTTTGGTCATACACCATTGAAAGTAAAGTCAAATCATCGAGTTCAGTGACAAGAAGTAATCAAACTCTCCAAAAATGAACATTTTGCTTCTAAAACTGATTCAAAGCTTGATAAATTCTAGATATGTACAATTTCATGTACTCAACAAATTTAAAGGTATGGCGATACAATAGATGTGTGAAAAAAATAAAATCGCCAGAATCCAATATTCTCGAATGTATAGGGTTTTATTTGTTTGTTTGTTTGTTTTTTTTTTGTACAAGTCCTTTATCAGAGGAGTATTTAAAGGAGATTTTAATACGCTTTGATTATATTATATTCTATGGACGGAGAGATATCGATTTCTTTTCTTGTGAAATTATTTTATAATCATGCAGGCTTTGACACACCCTGAAACTTTAATTATATCTAACACTAAAAATATTGAAATGTGTTTTGTTAACAAATCAATTGCATAATGCTTATATGCAATATATACAGAACGCTTGGATTGATTCCCATAAACCGGTATGAACCAACTGTCCTTAATTCTTGATTTTGTTAGATATTCTTAATGTATGTTTTTAAATGATAAAGAAGCGCCAAACAATGTTTGACTGTATAAACATATCATATGTAGACTGCAAAAAGTAACGTTTTTGCAGTGGATATTTTCTGCAGAATGAATCAAAGCTATTGTCTGATTGTTAATTATCAGATATTTTTAATGTTTGTGTAAAAAATGTGGATAAAGACCTCGTACAAATACATAAATATGTGAGCGCCTCTACACGCCGACATTATAAAATCCCTCCAACATGTCTGGACGGTCATCTTCCACCCTTTTTCATTACTTAATTTTAGACTGGAAGTTATGGAGGTAGACTTCGGGTAATGGACACAAATCATTGGAGTGTTTGTATTCAGTATTTTACATCAATATCATATAAGCATCAGAGTAACTTGATCTGATTTCATTCTTTTTCAAATAAAAGATTGATACAAGTATATCAATTCTTTTAAGGGTTATGTCACTTAGCCTAGGTCTACCACCTTAAATGTTTTACTCTGTATGGAATTGAACGTGGCGCAAACTTTGACACTATTCAAAGCTGTGCAACGTCATCATAAGAAATCCAAGTTGATAGCCGTTTTCGAACACAAATCGCAATAAAAGAATAACATGTGTTCATGGTCTTGCGGTTCGTTAACATTAACATGCTACAGCTACAGGATAAGCACTAAAATGTTGTGGTTAAGTCTTTATATAAATCAAACAGAAGGTGATTCGTTCATGTCAAAAACCTACCAAATTTATTTTTCTTTCTTAATCAGAACACTATTAGAGCATCACTATTGATTTGTCATTCTGTTGTTGTACTTAAACGATAGAAAATACAGATTGTGTGTTAAAATACTTTAGAGGAGTTTACGGGAAACAAGATTATAGCGAAAATCAAAATAATGTAATCCAGGCACAGAGACCAGGTAAGGAAAACAGACAAACACATCAAAGAACATAAAGTAACTAAAATCATACATACAAAGAAACAAAAGTAAATGAGCAACTCGGAATCAACTAAAAACTAGTAGCAATACCAAGATGCACCGGTAGGGTAAGCGTCCTCTGCTTTTCTAGCTTTTCAACTTCTATTGTGATGGCTTCTATTTGGTGGCAACTTAACCCTGTTCAAGACGCTTAATTGTAAAGTAGTTTAGCGCGTAACAAAAAGTCTTAGTAGTAACGGCAATCTTTGGCATAACGTATGCGTATTATCAGATTATAATAGCATTAAATGATTTTTTAACACTGTATATTTATATTTCCCACACTCAGTTAAAATCCCGACTTAAAAGCATTATACATCGTTGTTTTTCCACAAAAAATGATACACCTAGATACAAATATGTAGTTCGTGGTAGAGATTCCTTATACTTTTTCCAAATATACAGAAGATGTTTACATAATGCTGGAATTTTTAATCGACAACATATTTGCCTAGTGTGGTGGACGCGTTTTTCAACAAACCGTCGGCATTCCAATGGAAATAAACTGAGCTCCACTATTTGCTTACCTATTCCTTTACTCTTATGAGGCTAGCTTTAAAGCTGATTTGATCCAAAAGAAAGAATATCGTTTAGCTAGATCCTTTAATCTCAGTTTCCACTATATATATGACGTATATTCTTTAAACAATCCTTATTCCGGGGACTTAATGCATCGCATCTACCCCAAAGAACTTGAAATAAAGGATATTACAGACACTGTGAAGTAAGCCTTATATCTTGACCTACACTTAGAAATCGATGGTAAAGAAAATTGGGATATTGGGATGTTGCCACAGATGAAAGGAAAATAGACAAATCTGAATGAAAAGTCATCACGTTTGCCGTAAAATTTGGTCAATAGTTTTCCTTTACAATCGATTTCTAAGAGTAGGTCAAGATATAATGAATTTTAACGGAGTATAGGGAATAGAAGTATAAAGTGTTGAAAAATCAAGGTTGCATTTCTGCTGTTAATTTTTAATCGATCCTCCTCTTGGGACTTCGAATAAACAAAGATAACTTTACAGCAACTTCTTCACAATAATCGTTATAACGTAAGCTAAGCCGGTGATGCTGGATTGATCATTGTAAAATGTAGTAAATATTCAATCTGTAACAATGGATTGTCACTTTGTACCACGCTGAAGCTGTTGCAACAGGATTGTGTTGCTACAAGATTGAAGAAATCACTGCAGAAATTTGAAGTCGTGATCATATATTCAATGTTCACCATGTCAGGTTTTCCTTCTAAATATTGTCTGCACCGTACTGGATGTTTTATGAGCAATTCGGCGGGTAATTCTAGAAAAGAAGAGGAGGCTTACTCGGCCAGTGAATCTAGTCTATGCTCCCAGTTTTTTGTTGAGTCCGAGTTCGCGTTTATTTTATTTTATTTTTTTTATTTTTTTAAAATTTTTTTTGTACGCGTTATTTTTATTATTAAACGTTCTTTGTTGTCTTTGTCTGTTTTTCCAGCCTGGTTTTTATCTATGTACCCAAATCTTGGTTAATTTTGGTTTAGTCCAAGTTCGCGTTGGTTTCTTTGTACGTGTTTTTTTTTCTTTTTTTTTAACATTCTTTGTTATGTTTGTCTATTTTCCCTGTCTAGTTTTTTTTATCTATGTACTCAAATCTTGGACACTTCGATACTCCTTTGAAAAGGAAAAAAATATATTTAGATGTGGAATACTCAGCAATTCTGTCAGACAATGTTAACAGGTTTCAAAGTGAATTCCGATGAGGCAGAGCGAGGTCAACAAAAATACGCTTCTAGTTGGAAAATTGAAAATTATCATATTAGTTGTATCCATTCGAAACATCACACACATATTTAATTTTTGGAGAGATAAAAATATGAAATACTCACATTGTACATATTACAACATAGCGTATTCTGGTATCTTATAGAATTGAGTAGTAGGCCATACCAGGTCATCAATTTAACGGATACAAAGTAATATCGACCTGTTTAATGGATAATTATTCCAAGTTGATATATATATTTATAAACTAAATCCTTCAATTATTTTAAATTAATGTTATTGTTGACGTTCACTGAACCGTGCAGAGATCAAATGATGGTATTTTCACATAGGAAAGCATAATTAAGTGATATTTTATTGTCTGAGAAATGGATTTTTGACATGTATGTTTCTGATTTTCCCATTTTGCCTGATTCTTAAAACACTTACACTTAAGAGAGATGTTCAGTTCAACTTTACACTTTGGTCTTGATCTAATATTGGCACATTGGATTGATATTAAAATGTACAGGTTCGCTAGCCGATAACGACATCCAAACCTACAAGTAAAATTGAGTGAAAATATTATAAAAATAACGATTACAAACTGCTGCCGTCAACTAATCGTGAAGTTAAGATTGACTTGTATATCTTCGTACCGATAGGCAATGAATCAAAAACACTTTGAGTTTTATTGATAATGGCATATTCGATGATCTGTATTTCGAAAACAAAATTTCATTTTGAACGTACTTTTGAATTATTATTTTCCATACAATATCATATATACATATATTTAAAACTTAGGCATAAGTGCTATTGATTTAGATCTTTAAGTTCTTTTAAATTTAAATTTCGAACATGAAACCCAAAACGTCAGTTCTGTTGTGCGTAATCATCTTCATTTTAAATATCAATTACATTTTTCAATGCAAACCATACTACTTTGTGAACCAATTCGCAATGAGAAATGTTTAAAACTTTAAATCATGTTGAGTCCTCATTTTTTAACATATTGAAAAATCTTTATTTATTTACATATTGCTAGGCAGCTATTCCCTTTTACAACAATGAGAAGGCCATGCGAGTACAGTAATGAACCACTAGTTCGTGATGAAATGACAACCTTGGTTTTTTTTTTTTTTTTTTTTTTTTGTAATGATGACTAACAAGAGACGATTTTGTTATCCACTTTGTTAAAATTATATATATGATGTAATGTACATTCCCCTGCAGACGGATTTAACATCTCAAAGATGATACGATATTCTAGAGTCAGCAATACGTGTTTTGCTTTAGGACAACGGCTCTGACGATCGATAGGAATCGCTATTCTTCTTGAGTAACACGCCGGAAGTGTGTCAAAAAAGAAACAGAGTAATTGGTTCACATTCAAAACAATCACTTCTAAACGTCATGCGGAAGTTCCGAAATGCATCACCTCCCACAACATCATTTTGAGCCATTCTACATATATAGAACGTCACTAACTCAACGTCGCTTCTGAAAGATTGAACAGTGCTAATAACTTTAATGTATATTTTGATTAAACCTATTTCTAAAGTAAAACCAATATGTTTTAGTAATTCAATTGAAAAATGAACAAATATCATAAATATGATTCGTGACATCGGCGATCTTATCTTAGGAAACAGATCCTCCAAGCATGATTTCAAGATTTATTTTTCTTTTGCGTCCCATTTGGTTCCTCCGGGCTTCGCTTCAATTTTTCTTTTTAGTATTTGCTTTATCCAATGTTATATGCTGTTTATATATCATTCTTATATTCGTGGGAACCGATTTTGTGGTTTAAAGAAAAAAAACGCCAGTTCGTAGTTTCTTTAATGTGTTTATTTGACCAAATTATCACACAATTTAAGGGAAATTTCCATTTCATTATTCTAATTATGTTCATGTCTCTTTTTGGACGAGTAATCAAGGGAACCAAGGTAATAGCGGTAATCAAAAGAATGTAATCCAGTGACAAAGACCACATGGAAAACCGACATACACAACAAAGAACATATAGTAACTAAAATCAAACATACAAAGTAACAAAAGCAAATGAGCAACTCGGACTCCACTAAAAACTGGAAATAATTATCAAAATTTCGAAGTATTATGTTTTGTTTTAAGGCTACATATTTAGCTATTCTTGCAAAATGAATTTTTTTAATGATTATGACTAGTAGCTAGTGCAATCATAAGAGCTAAAGGGCGGTGTATGTCAACGTTTAAGACATATGCATAGAGTCCAGATTTTATCTTAGGTATTTTGATTGATAAGAATATAGTGAGATACATGTATCTTAACGATTTTCTAGTTTTTAATTAAATTCCTTATGAAAAACTTTTTTTATATGAAGGTACATTTTACAAGAATTAGGGATTGCACTTGTCACAATCTTGGTTTCTAGGGGTTGATACATGTAGAAGTAAACTCTAATTTCTAGGGTTCTATGCTTTATTGCCAAAAAAAGTTAATGCCCTGTAAAATAAAATTATATTTAATACACAGACCAAGATAAATAATAGCATTTTGCTAATCAAGATAATATTAAAAAATAACCATATACTCCATATTCAAATGAAGCAAATTATAACAAATGGTAAACTATCTAATCAAACATATTAAATAGAAAAAAAAACAGCGTCAGAGCATAAGGATAAAGTGCATACAGTAAGCGTAAAAATAGCAAAGCAAGTACATAAGCAAAGAAAAAACTCAAAAATACACTTAGCTTACCTCGCATATCGTGCAAGAGGCACTTTTGTAAATGGTCACGGGAATAGTAAAAGTCCCCAGTACTACTGTATTTTACCTGAAGTATCAAAAATGGCTTACTGTATTTATAGTTTAAAACAATTACTTTATGAAAACAATATGTGATCGATTTAAAGACTTACACTTTCACTTTCGAGCGGTCCACTCGAATTGTTAAATGAATCCAGGGTATTATAGTGTAAGGGAGGGAAACCAATTACAAAAGGTGTGGAAAATTTTTTTTTGGTATTTAGTTATACCATTTCTGAAACGGACCTTTTTTCACTTGACTTTGACTTAAGTACATTATCATTACTATCTGACGGGTAGTATAGACAAAATTCGCCGTTATAACAGCCCGTGACTCGTTATAAATATAGAATTCATGCTTCTTTACCTCAATTAAGCTTATAACTAATATATATTACAAATGTTTCTAAAAGATAGCAGTGTCAATATTTTTATTTTTCATACCGGGTTGTTCAAATATTTGATTTTTTTTTCATTTACTTTGCAAAGTGGTTTTGTTCTTTCAGTTGTTACAGCCTGGTATAGAATTAAAAATTGGATATTTATATGCGTACTAAACTAAATGAATGGAATATATTAGGATGCAAACGCCCCTGCATCACAACACATTTCATTCATTTATTTTGTACATATAAACATCAAATTAATTCAAATTCAGTTTTTTTTTTTTAAATTAAATTAATTTGATCATGTAACTTTTACACTTATTTTGCAACTTGTTTAACCCAATAAGACATTTTTTGTGTGAGCATATTTTGTTTTTGTTCCGGTTTTTGTAGTATAAATGGCTCCTTGCCTTTGTTGTTCGTTCGTGTCTTTATTTCTTCTTTAAGAGATATAATAACAATACCATAAACAATTAAATACAAACTATAGATGCAATGTAACCAGGAAGTGGAAGAGTAATCAAGGGAACCAAGGTTATAGCGGTAATCAAAAGAATGTAATCCAGGGACAAAGACCAGACATGGAAAATAGACATACACAACAAAGAACATAAAGTAACTAAAATCATACATACAAAGTAACAAAAGTAAATGAACAACTCGGACTCCACTAAAAACTGGGAGCATGGACCAGGTGCACCGGTAGGGTAAGCGTCCTCTGCTTTTCTAGAAACACCCGCCGAGTTGCTCATAAAAAGTCAAGTCCGGGGTAGATATGAACATGAACATAAAATCGGAGTTCACATGTTAAATATATACATAGTCGTTACATTCTGAGACGTTTGTATAATATTGATTTGTTGTGACATGCATCATAAATTTGATCCTCTATCCTACATAATAACATCTACATGAACTGTCCCGTACTACCATACATCGTGTACTAATATAAGTTAAGATAACAGAACTTATAGAAGGGTCTGAAAAATTCCCAACGATGTTAGAACTGTCAAAAACAAAGCAAAGTTTGGTCGTTTCCTCCGCGGGACACGAACTCGTACCGCTGTGACATCTATGGCAACACCGCCTGCACAAAGTTCAGCGCCCTAAACCACTCGGCCAGCTATGCTATATATAAATATAGCTTTCACTGATCGGGTCATTCCTCCTCGAAGGATTAATCTAGGGCTGTAACTTTGTACATGATGTATACAAACACACACACACACATGCGTATACCTAGTATATATAAGTTTAATTAGGTGTTTTCTGCATTAGCTTTGCCCCGGAACTCAGGAGTAAATTAAGCTTTCAAGGCATTGTATAACATGAACGTGTTATTATCTCATGAAATTGAATGTATCGACTTCGATTGATGTCAATGGTTTTCCTAAAACTACCTGATTTTAAAAATAAAACTTGAAGTCGGCCTTTTTATTTTCCTTTTAAAATAAACTCTTGTAGTTTTTAAAAAGAAGTTTTTTTTTTTAGGTTTGCTTTAAAATAAGTCTCATGATTACATAAAGATTCATCTCACAGGGTCTGTCATGTTTAATATAGTCATTGACCGGGCTCAAATTAATTCATAAAAAATATTTTTAACTTCTATATTTATTCAGATCTAAAACTTTATCACAAACATGTTCACAGGATGGCGAATTTACTCCAAACTTTATCTTCCTCCGCGTATGACCTGAAACACAGAAAATAAGTTTAATCTATAGTGATTCAGAAATAACATTAAAATGTAAGGAAACAATATAACGATCTATTAAGTAAGAAGCAACAATTTGCATCATGTACACTAGTCTAAATGAATTAATTAATTATACAATAATTCAATCTGAATTTCATTTGTTAATCCATTTGGATTTATTCACAATACCTTTAAATACTTACAAATTCTATGTGAACACATCAAATGCTATTATTCAATATTTTTATATGCAAAATTGTCAGTAGTACTACATGATTTGACACTTATACCATTTTACTGAAAATCAAAAAAAAATATATTATCCATATAAATGTAAATAATATAATTATAACATCATGATATTTAAATTAATTGTTCAAAGTAATTCATTGACTACCACTAAAACTCTGTCTGAGCTGAAGGCATTAATTGCCACATAAACAAAGGGGAACAATTTGTAAACAAACACAAAATATATTGATCTTTACGGAAGGTTTTAAAACGACCAAATCTAGTAGTAACACATTTCTATACAGATAAGAAGCCATAGATATTGTCACGAAAGTGAAATTATACGAATATATTCAATGTTGTTCTGAAATTTCTTTTCCGACAAAATTTGTCGTTGGAACTCTCCGTTACTCCCCATTAGAACCAAAATTTCAACTGTTGATTCCGGTAACATACTTCATTGTATAGCTACAAAAAATATATAGTCAAAAATCTGTAGGCAAATATAAATTTCATTCTCAAAACCAGCCTGGTATATGTACGGAGTTAAGAGAAATCACACTTTTACCTCGCAATTCTACACCTACTTGGTGGATCTGCCATCTTTGTATCCTGGTTTGCATACCCCAGATGAATCAATCATTAATCACTATTATTTAAGCATAGTAAAATATCATTACAGATCAAGCATGAAAAAGAATATAGAAGATTACGACTAAAATTGCAATACAATCACCAGTTTCCCAAAGTTCGTCTGTCAATCGGTCGAAGTCAAATAGTAAAACATATTTCACATTCATACAAGTCAAATGATATTTTTTTACACAATACATAAAATATTCATATAAAACAACATTGCAGACTATTGTACACACTCAACATTTTTCAAGATCTAATGAATTTAATTTTAGGTACCACCTTTCAAAGGTCAGCAAAAATCACCATTTCACTATAATACTACAACGTATTAGAGACTGAAACCTATTATCAATAAGTTTTTAAAAAAACAAAACAACAAAAAATGTGAATGTTTTTAAAAGTAGTGCAAAACAGATACAATTAATGCCATATATATTGGATTTTATATATATAGCATTTGATTGTTATTTGTGATTGTCATTTTTAACGGTAAGTATTTTTTAATAATTTCAATATATTTAATATTTAATATTCCGGCACTGTATGCATACAACCAGGATTTGCATTTGCTGAGTAAGTCAGAGGGCTTGCTACCAGAAAGGGTGGGAAGGCACATTTTATGCATCCTTTTGATAAATGTACATGTTTGCTTGATTTGATTATCTCGTTATTGTAATCATTTGGCTCTGATTCAATTTTTTTCCCATGGAACTTCTTTAAAGCCAAGTATTGATAATCTGGCCCGGGAATTTCTATTTTTATATGAATAGTTTTTTTTTCGTTGATTGTATCAGCTAGGTTCGCGAATGATCGATACTTTTGTGTAATTGAGCAGACTCGGAGTGCTTAAATACAAGGCCGTTTGTAAAAGAAACAATTTAAATAGTAAAAAGCATTATATCAAATAATGTACTTTAATTGCGTATTGGATTATTGAACTTGTTCTATTTCTCTCCCTATAAGCTTAGGATAATAATTGGAATACTGTGACATATGAACCGTCGAATGATTTTGCCTTTCTCTAGCTATTTAAAGCATATCAAAGTGTTTTGCCATTTTTAAATGGTAATCTGCTTATATATGGTTAAATTTATGTTGAATCAGTATATATATATGTAGCTAAAATATAACACGGGATTTATCTGAAAGTTAAATTTATTCACATTTTCTGGACTTGTTTCTGAACTCCAGGTTAGTCAATTCCTACTTTTATCAACAAATGCAAAATACCCCTAAATTGTTTCACTTTTATTTACATGAATGTCATGCTTTTATTATGAAAATTCGGAAAACTCCGGTAAAGGATCCCTGAAAAAAAACCAACAAAAAACAACAGGATATCGTGTAGATTTTTTTAATGGCATCCAGGATGATCTTATTGTTTGTTTTGTTTGTTAATTGCCTGTAAAATTTTCGATGAAATGAGTAAACTGATAATAACCTGGACCACCCCCTTTTTTAAAATATTTTGATCCGTCCCTGGTATTAACAACGTCAATATAGAAGGGAAATAAAAATTGAACCCATGGTAATCAGACAATCCGTTTTATGACTAGATTTAGATATCATATGTACATATGTGTTTTCGTCGGAAATTTCCTTGATTCCTCTTTCCACATTTTGTGAAAAAAATGTGGCAAGGATAAGCAAATTATGTCAGAGAATTCGAATCCACGGTGTTAATAAATATGATTTAAAGAGGGATAATCATCTTGATCATTGGAAATGCAGAAAATGTTTAAACCTTTGTTGAAAAAAAAAAAAACAAACGTCATTGCCAATAATGCTTCAAATTCCAGGAAAAAAAGAAGTTATTTTTTAATTTTTTATTCATTTATATATTTTGGGGGTAACTCGTCCATATACTTTTGCTGACATCCTTTATTATACATCTAAATAGTAATAGACTCAGGATGTTCCCTAGTATGATGTAATAACCAGTAAAAGAAAGTTTCATGGTAGAAAAGTAGGGAAAATGATATTCGGCTCTAAAACCTCATACATTGTAATCTAATACATCTACAAGTAGTAGTCCTTAGTTTGTACATTAATGTTATTTATAGTCAGTTTCTCTATTTTCATTGTAACAAGAGATCTTTTTGAACTGATTAATAGGTATCTTTAAATGTGTAACATATTTTTCAAAGTTGCCAGATTTTAAAAGGGGAGAGTTGGGATTACGCCAAAGTACTTTAACCACGTCGCATTTTTATTTGCGCCTGTCCCAAGTCAGGAAGTTCTGGCCTCTACATGTATTTTCTTTTTCACCTTTAGTTTATTTTTATGTTACTTGAGTATATAGAGGCAACTCTTTCGCTGTACTTCTCTATAAGATACAGCTGCAGCCTGCCCTGTAGTATGATGATTTCCTCGTCGTTCATTGAAGACCAATACGTTGGTTGATATTTTCATCTCGGTAGTGTTCTTGTCTCTTTGACATATACTCCATACCTATTCTCGTTATTTTACATGGAAAGGTACATTGTAAATAGGAAGAGTGTAAAGGGGGCTTGGGTTGTTTTCTTGAGGTCGACATACCTATAGGTTTCTGTGTCAAAATGTCCATCCATGCACATATATGTATATGTACTTCAGGCCAGAGGTAACTTACTACTCTGGGTTGGTTCCTGTGTCAATTTTTCCATACACATAAGGAAAGCATGTTTCGCCGATTTTCCAGTTTGGAATATCGAACTTACTATATACACACAGAGACCTATATATATATAGTTAAATTTATTGATGGGTCTATGATACAAGCCTATCGACCTTCCGAAAAGCTCATAAGTTGCACTCCATATAAGAACCGTGAAAATTGTGATTCATGGTTGGAAAATCTGCATGTATGTTAATTTTTGATATTTTGTTTAAAATGTCATCGTAAACAGAAAGTAACATGTGGCTTTTCATGTAACCCTTGTTCATAGGAGATAAAAATCATGTAGAAAATACTGGATATTTCAAAATTAAGGGAGATAACTCTGTAAATGACACTAAAGTACAATAGAAACTCATTGGATTTTCCCTGTGGATTGTCTCATAAAAGCAGACTGATTGGAATGTATAATTATACATTTTATCATACTGACGTATAAAGCAACTTAATAACAAAAATAAAAATTTGTAGCCTTTTTAAGTGAATCAAATTTTACAGACTTTGCACGATTCTTACAAAGACTGTTATAATTTTTCAAAACCTTCGTAAATTTGCCATCTATTATTGACTGGTATTTTTTCCATTACATGAATTTGTATGTCGTACCATTCCACTTCGCCGTTTTAGGTCAAGGGTGATAAAATGAAACAAGTCTCTTAATTTCTAAAAATGTTCTAATTTGGTTTTTATAACCTAAAAGATTCACTTCCCACCTTTCACCGAGACCTGGACAATATAACATTCAACATTGTGTAGAATTTTAAAAATAGCTTCGATTGAATAGAACGGTTTCAAAATACAATACGTTTCGCATTCGTAAGTCCTTTGAATTTTTATTTCATTCAAAATATGTCATATTTGACGTCATGGTGTCACGTTCAGATAAAAAATGTAATCAATTTTTCCCGAAGGTCCAACCAACCACAAAGCTTATTACAATTGAAACCAATTCATAGCTTGCTAGATTACAGATTGATCCAACTTAACAAAACATGTACTCATCAAAAGAGCAGAAGTATGGAGAAATAATGGATGTGTGTAGGAAAATAATCAAATCTTCGGAACCTGATATTGTGGAATGCATAGGTAACTTCTTGTGCGTGCGTTTGTGTGTTTATCTGCTCAAGTACAGTCTTCGAAGTCTTTAAAAATAGCATGTTTAAAACAAAGAAAATAATATTATGCGCAATTTTAAATGCTGCTTTTACAAAAAAAAAAAAAAAAAAAAAAAATATCTTCTTTGAAAACAAATGCATGTACATGTACCTAGTGGTCTGCCTGACTACCAGCTACGTAATTTATCCTGTTGACTTCTACTGATTATATTTGTATTCTTAATCGGTGCATAAGGATGCACATGTACATGTACATGTTTCTTAGTAAAATTGCAGTCTATATTGTATTTCCCAATGGTTATTAACTCACATGTAATGGGTTTTTATTTCAAGAACAAATAGAAATGATTTCGTTTCTGGAACTAATAATTACCCATATTATATTTAAAAAAAAAGAAAGAAGGGAAAAAAGACGAAACGAAACCGTTTCGTATCGTTGCGTTTCTAGAATAATAGTCCCCGCATGTATGTAGAGTTTCAATAACTATTAAAGAGTAATCAAGGGAACTAAGGTTATAGCGGTTATCAAAAGAATGCAATCCTGGGACAAAGACTAGACATGGAAAACCGACATACACAACAAAGAACATAAAGTAATTAAATCATACATACAAAGTAAAAGTAAATGAGCCACTCGGACTCCACTAAAAACTTGGAGCATGGACCAGGTGCACCGGTAGGGTAAGCGTCCTCTGCTTTTCTAGAAACACCCCACGAATAGGCCTACGACATGTACAGAGTTACGTTACAACACTGTGTATTCCTTTTTTTTATTTCAGAGAAAATATGTAACTTTAATGACGATAAGACTGTTGTGATTGCCGATCTTTGCACAGCAGATGGGATTAACTCAATTGATATATTTTCAAAACTAAAAGGTAAATAAAAGTTTTGTGCATGTGCACATCAAACGTAATCAATATTGATTTGGATTTGGACTTTGCTAGCGCACTGCACCAATCGTATAAGGAACATTTTCGGCATGTAACAGTATACTGGTTGAAAATGTAAACGTGTTTGCTCGGCTCAAGTAGGTAGACTGAGGGAATATTAGATTATTTAATATTTTTTTCAACGAGAGGGAGTTTCTCATGCTTATATCGTCGAGCGGCTATGCCGCAAGACGAGATGAGCATAAGAAACTCCCGCGAGTTGAAAAAAAAAAAATAATAATCTGTTTATCGCTGTTTTGCTGAATTGTAAGGTATTATTTTTTTTATTTTCCGTTTTCTTCACCTAAATATGCAAGTTTTATAAGCACTGCAAAATTTTCTTTTCGGAACTATTTTTCAGCGACGTGCTACGTGACGTCACGTATGTTGTGCAGCTGTGATACACATTTTTTTAATCGGTTAACTATGACGGTCGCGTTTAAAGAAAATTTGTGGAATAATTTTGGGATTTATTCATTCGTATTGGGTAAGTTACTGTATATAATCACTTTCCATTGTAGACTAGAAAATATTGCCACAAATTAGCCATTATTTCATATGCAGTAAACAAACAGACGGTTATTTTGGTCGTCAAATATTCCTACGCTGTTACCTGTATATAACGCGAGGACATAGAAACTAGCGATAATTTTCATTCTCACTCGACCGGCGTGAGATTGAAAATTATCGTATAGCAAGATCAAAGGGATTTTAAACAAAATAGCGATAAAGGGACATAACTCTTGAAATCAGTGATATGTTTGTATCATATTTAATTTCACCGAAGCCTATCAAACTTTCATTTGAAACATAATAAAATCAGTGCAAGTTACTTTAATGCTTACATAAGATTGATGTAAAATACTAAATACAAACGTTACAATGATTTGTAAAAATTGTGTCCCTTATTCTAGGTCTACTTCTTTTAGAGAAGTCAGGCAAATCCTATGATATGGGTGGCATGAATTATTTTAAAGTTCCCTAACAAATCAACTAAATTTTGCTCAAAATAAGAGCTGTTGCCATTTTTTTCAAAGCTTTCTATGTACGTTTTGTCGCTGAAGTGATCGTTGCGGTAAGTTAATCCAAGATTCAACTTAGAGGAAGGGTGCATATGTGATATGAAATGGAAACATTTGATATGAAACATTTTTAAAAAAGAAAGTTTGTCACCCACTTCCTGGTTTTTGCATTGGCACTCTAGACCTCTTAAAATAAAAAAAACAACAACAACAAAAAACAAAAACAAAACAAAACAAAAACAAAAACAAAAACAAAAACAAAACAAAACGAAACGAAACGAAACGAAACGAAACAAACAAAAAACAAAACAAATGTTGAAAAAATATCAATACAAGTATGATGATGCATGCTACCTAACTCACTGCTATCAGTTTTTTGTTTCTTTTCGTCATTGTATAATATTGGTACTTTTGTTGTTACATGTGTAATACGTCTTTCACATTGACTTCATGGTCGTGTTAAGAGGATGCCCATGTAAAATCCAGGCAATGGGTGGCACGTGACAAATTTTGTTTTAAAAATAATGTATATAAATTTCATATCGCAAATGCATCCTTTCTCAAAGTTAAAAGTATGATTTTGATTAACTGTAACAATTAAAGAGAAATAAATTACAAATGAACTATTAAAATTCGTTGAAAAAAAATCTTCTTTTTGACCAAATTGTGTTGCTTTGCTAGGGAAATTTAAAATCATTTTCTGAGCCATCAATAATCGGTTTGAAAAAAAATATTATACTATCTTACAAACAAATGGTATATACGTTATAATGGAGTAAAGAATTCAGTGGGATATAATTGAGCCTGTGCCACCTATATCATAGGATCTGCCAGATTTTTAAAAGAGCAGTCTCTAAAATTGTGAGCTTGCTTAATGTAACGTAAGTCTAAATTTCTCTCCGGAAGTTACATCCAAACGATTTTTAAACATTCCATACTACACGCTCATTGTTTAAAGGACATCGATTTTTGTATATTCGACTGATTTTGTTATAAAAATTATGCATCTATCTCACCGAATCTATTGTTAATCTTGTTTAATACACAGAGGTCATCGATAAACGAAACAGAGATGTATTACTACTGATGGAGGACCAAATTTGTAACAATTTCAATACGTTACTCACAAATGTCCATGGTAAGTGATGATAGATAGTATACACGTTTATGTTACAAACAAAGCAATGAGAGGCACATGTAGTTACGAAATGAAAGGTATTGTAACGGGAGAGCATAATTTGTCTCACAAAATTATACTCCGCCACCGAAGATCGAACTCTCGATCGCCCGGTGACAAGCCAGCGCCAACCCGATTCGGCTTTAGCCAAGTCAATTAAGTGGCTACTTAAATCTCATTACCTACTACAACGCTGGTACATGTAGGCGTCCTGCCATAGTATATATACGGAGAGATTGCGATCATTGGTGGATCCAGGAGAGGTGAAGAGCAGGATGTCTGACCCCCTTTTGTTGGGACATTTCGTCGATTTCGTGCAATATTTTGGCAAAAATAAGGAAATCATAGCCTCACAAAAATTGAGAGTGTAGAATTTGTTGTAACGTAGAAAGACAAGTACAAATACAAAGTATTGTGACGTCATATAACCTACCAATATTTTTGTTTCTGTGTTTTGTTTTGTTTTGTTTTGTTTTGGGAAAGGGCTTTTTACGACCAATCTGGAACCCCCGCTCTCTTTTTAAAAAAAAAAACTGGATCAGCCCCTGGATATATACAACAATAACAAATATGATAAAATTTTTAGAAATACGGTAATGATAGGTGGTATTTTATTGCATAACTAGTTGAATTATACAAAAGTTTACCTTTTGCGTGTATTATAAATGTACTTTATGTCAAAACTAGCTTTATTTTTCATCAATCTTTGCTAAATTTTAATAATTACCTGATCATTCATTCGTTGCAAATAAGAATACAGATGAGACCAGTTCTAACCTCTCAGGGGAAGTCAGAAGAGCCGGCACTTAGGCAGTTGTGAAAGTGTCATAGAACAGTTCTATAGCCAGCTCGTCTGAACGTTCTGCTAGCAGGACGGGTCTACGAGTACATTTCTGCTACTAGAGCCAGCTCGTCTGAACGTTCTGCTAGCAGCACGGGTCTACGAGAACATTTCTGCTACTAGAGCCAGCTCGTCTGAACGTTCTGCTAGCAGGACGGGTCTACGAGAACATTTCTGCTACTAGAGCCAGCTCGTCTGAACGTTCTGCTAGCAGGACGGGTCTACGTGAACATTTCTGCTACTAGAACCAGCCCTTCTGAACATTCTGTGACCAAGTGGGGCGTGATGGTAAATGCTGGCCCAAATATAACACGAATGTGGAACTACTTTTATTAACACATAGAAGGCATTGAAAGATCTACAAAATAGAGAACAAAAGGAATAATGAATAAATATACAAAATAGACCAATTATTGTCAAATACATGCAAAGCATAGAAAATCATTGCAAATATTCAAACAACTTGCATAAATCAAATTCATTTGCATGTTCAAAACAATTTAACTTAACGAACACACGAAAAGAACACAAATCATCAATTGAATATTTAAATGTAATACCCACAGTTAACTATAACTGTACACAACTGACCATTTAAAGTCCTTTATAAGTACTCACTATAACAAGGTATAACATTAAATCAATTAAACTGATTCAATGATCTGCAAAATCAATAAAACAAATTGAAATAAAACATTGAAATACAAAAATGCTTTAAATGCAAAGTGCCAGTACGAAAAATGAAAAGTAAGAACATGAAAAAGTAACATCATAAATACCTTATCTGCTGGCTATACTTCTAACAATTAAAAGCGGACATTCATCTTGGCCTCCCAGTTCCACATTGAAATACTATAAAAAGTTCTGAGTATTTATACCAAAATATAGTACTACTCACAAGTGGAAAAACTAGAACATCCAACCTCTAAATATATTAAATCCAATAACAACCAGTGAGCAGATTTTCAGCACAATGCGAAGAAAATGCAAAATGCAACGAAGCGTAGAGTAACTCAGACCACTGTAGAGAACAGATCAAAATTTCGAAAGAAATATAAGTCAATAAATGGAAAACAATAATTATTTTGATAAGTAAAAATCAGCTTGTCCACATACTCCCCAGCTGAAATGTTATCGTCTCGATAAACAATACCAAAAATTAACTCCACATACTCCCAAATAATAGGAACAATAGTAAAATGACAACATACATTTACCATAATCAAAATGATAAATTGAAGAGTCAACAGCACTACAAATCACATTGTATTAAAATTACTAACTTTTGTAAGCAGTTTACTTTGCTAATAAATACTAACTACAATAAACAGCACATGGTAGTCTATTCGGATTAGAATGTTTACCAGCATTTATCCTCGTACTTCGTCTCGGTACCATCAGAGTATCATCATCATCACCGTCGCTCGAATCGTACGGAGTAAGTTCATCACAATCCGGCCGACACTTCAACACATGTTGACGATTCAGCGTCCTGGATATACCAGCTCCATCACTAGGTTCAACGACAACGGTATTTTCGGATGATCTTACCACTCGGTAAACGGCGGAGTCCCAAGTGTCTTGAATCTTGTTACGCCCATGTACGCCACGATTCCTGATGTAAACCGAATCTCCCTCACGGATTTCAGGATTAAAATGTCTCTTGTCGTGCTGTTCCTTCCTGTACGATGCACGGTCTTTCATCTGCTCCCCAGCTTTTTCGTGAGCATATCGTAGACGATTCTGATGTTCAACAATCCATTCATCTAAAAGAACTTCAGAGTTATTAGATTCATTATTGCACAACAAAAAATCAACAGCTAATTTTGGATGCCGTCCGAACAATAGATAATACGGACTGTAACCAGTTGATGAATTCATTGATACATTGTACGAAAATACAAGTTCTGGTAAATATTTCGGCCAATTTTTCTTTTTGTCAACAGGTAACGATTTTAAAAGATTGTGTAGAGTTCTGTTAAATCGTTCACATTGAGCATTTCCTTCCGGGTGATACGGTGTTGTACGAGTGCGATTAATGTTGTACAGTTTACAAAGCTGGCGAATAACGTCAGATTCGAAATTCCGACCTTGATCGGAGTGTAAGCGCTCAGGTACCCCATAAATGCAAAACCACTCGGTCAATAAAACGTTTGCAACGGTGTCTGCTTTTTGATCCTTCGTGGGAATTGCCCTAGTAAATTTTGTAAAAATATCAGTCATTACCAAAACATTCTCTTTGCCATGTGCTGGTTCAAGTATGGTAAAGTCAATTGCTAAAATTTGTAACGGTTTGTTGGCAATGAGGTGCCCCATAGCTGGTCGAATACTAGGTTGCGGCATTTTTGAAATCACACAACGTCTACAATTCTTACAATAATCTTTAATTGTGTTAAACATACCTGGCCAATAGCATCTGGTCCGTATGGTGGTAAACGTACGTTCAATCCCTTGATGTCCTAAATCGTCATGGCACTTTCTCAATACTTTGTCCCTCAGAACAAATGGCAAAATCAACTGGTTTATCTCACCATTTATCGGATCACGTATCCTTCTATAAAATATACCATTTACAACAATCATTCTGTCCCATTGACGTAAAAGAGTAACTAAATTTCTATCTAACTTGTGTATTTCTGACCGTGAAGGTTTAACCTTAGTGTTCCAAATTGCAATAAATTTACTTATTACTGAATCAGAATTTTGTAAATTTCGAATTTCACCTTTGTCAAAAGTTGGTAAAGTTGTATGAGCTTCTTCAACAAAAACAGTTTGACAGTCTTCAGACCTAACATTCTGAACTACATCACCTGGAACTGCTGTACCGGTAGCAAACTTCTGTAGCAATGTTTTTATATCTTCGGACTTTGCAAGTTCTACCTTATTATGTGTTCTAGACAAAGCGTCAGCATTTAAATTATGCTTTTGTGGTCTATACCTGACATCAAAATCAAACACTGCTAATCGGGACAGCCACCTCTGTTCCTGTGCTGAAAGTTTTGACGTCTGCAAATAACATAATGGATTATTATCGGTATAAACAGTAAACTTAGAACATAATAAATAGTCTCTAAATTTCTCAGTTATCGCCCAAGCTACTGCCAATAGTTCTAACTTTCTAGAACTATAATTGTTCATATTTCGCTCGTTCGGTCTTAATGCTCTACTCGCATAAGCAACAACTCGTAATTTTCCTTCCACATATTGAGATAACACAGCACCTAAGCCTTGCATACTTGCATCGGTTTCCAAAACGAATGGTTTATTAAAGTTTGCATATGTCAATATCGGTGCAGAAACTAAGTGTTCTTTCAACGTATCGAACGCTTTTTGACAATCGGTGTTCCAATCTTTTCCAAAAAGTTTACGTGGATGTGGTGTATACTGCTGAGCCAATTGATTCAAAGGAGAAGCAATTTTGCTAAAGTCTCTAATATAACGTCGATAGTAACCAGCTAATCCCAAAAATGATTTCAATTTCTTTACATTTGACGGAACTTCAAAATTTTCTATAGCACTAACCTTGTCAGGATCTGTGTGTATACCATCAGCAGACACCACGTGACCAAGATATCTTACTTCACGCTTGAAAAAATGGCATTTTGAAGGCTTCAGTTTCAGTCCATGCTGTCTTAAACGCTGAAAAACTACTTCAAGACGTTTTAAATGATCATCAAATGTACTAGAAAATGTGATAATGTCATCAAGAAATACAAGCAAAATTTGAAACAGTTCATTTCGAAAACAATGCTGCATTAACCGTTGAAATGTAGCCGGCGCATTGCAGAGTCCGAAAGGCATGCGTAAATACTCGTACAAACCCATAGGAGTAGTAAACGCAGTTTTCTCAATATCATCATCATTCATTGCAATTTGGTTGTAACCAGAAGTCAAGTCCATCGTAGAAAATAGTTTAGCGCCACTGAGAGCATCAAAAGATTCTTCAACTCGCGGAAGCGGAAATGCGTCTTTGTTGGTTTTCGAGTTAAGTAAACGGAAGTCAACACAGAGCCTCAGAGAGTTATCTTTCTTTCTGACCAAAACGATCGGCGAAGCATAAGGGCTGGTGCTTTCACGAATGATCTTATTTTCTAGCAACTTTTTGATATGATTCTTAACTTCCTCATATTGTGTTGGCGGTATACGCCTGTATGGTTGTACGATCGGTTTATCATCTTGCAGCCGAATGGTATGCTTAACGGTAGAAGTGAAACCAACATCATTATCATCTTTTGAGAAAACATCTTTGTATCTATAAAACAACTTTTGAACAGCGTTTAACTCAATTTTGTTAACAGATAGATGGCTTATATCAACCGGCATTTCAAATTGTTTATAATCATCATCAACTTTAGAATTCGGAACATCAGAAAATGGTAAATTACTGTGGAAAATTATTTCTTCAACAGAATCAGTTCGAATGAACTCAATACGTGACCGATTGTTTTGCTCTACTTCTCCTTTCATAAGAATGCCAACTCTTGTTTTTGGTGCAATATAAATGTCATCACTGCCTAGGTTTGCGACTCGAAATGAAAAATGACCACGTTTGACGGTTACAAAAGTGTGTACTACGACTAGTGAACTTGGCAAATGTCCGCTTGATTTTAATGGTTCTATTACGGCATCATATATTCTAGGAAGATTTGGTCCTGTGCCATTTAAAGTAACAACAGACGAAGCAGGTATGCGTACAGGAGAACTAGCGCAAACTTTAGCATAACCAATAGTGTTCAAATGTTCATTTTTAATGCAAGCTTTAAATTGCTCTTTAAGTTTTGAATTTTCCGCAATAGTGGATACTTCTTCGCAAAAATTCCTGCCAAAATCAAATTCTAAAATGTTTTTACAGCTCCTAATGATATTCATACCTAATAGCCCTGGAACCAATGCCTTCCTTCTTCTTGTGACTGGATCAGTGGAATCTTTCACAATCAATACACCACAGCTTTTCAACGTTTGTCCCATCACTACCATATCAACTTCCACATAACCAATATATGGAATAGAAAGTCCATTTGCAGCCCGAAGCTGCAAAGCTACGTCAGTACGTAATAGAGTACAATCCCGCAGAAATTTATCATAGAACGACTCTGTAACCGAAGAAATAGTAGATCCCGTATCCACTAAACATTTAGCCTCTGTGCCTGCTATGGCAACGGTAACCACCGGACACTTTCCTATCAAATAATCACAATCAACAGAGTCCATATATCCTCCATCTAACATGGGACTCGACACGAAAGATGGCGCTAGTTTCCCTGCTTATTCGGACAATCAGCAACTTTATGACCCGGCCTTTTACACCCAAAGCATAAATTAGAAGAACGTTGTTCATTGTAGGATCTATTCTGACCAGATGGCTTGGAATTGACTGTTTTTGTTAAAGCATCGATCTGCTCACTTTGTTTCCTTACTATCGCGAAAAGCTGATTCATTTTATCATCATTAGAATGCTGATCTTTCAGTACATTTGAATCTACCTGAACTTTCACTTTAGGTACGGGATCATTTATCTCCTGCTAGCAGGACGGGTCTACGAGAACATTTCTGCTACTAGAACCAGCTCGTCTGTACGTTCTGCTAGCTACTAGAGCCAGCGCTTCTGACAGTTCAAACAGAACCGGCTCTACGAGAACAGTTCTACTATAAGAGCCAGCGCTGTTAAAACTGTCAGGAGAGCTGGCTCTAGAACTGTCCGATAACTGTTCTAAATCTGTTATAGAACTGTCCTTCTGATGTCCGATTTCATCTGTATACACATGTACAAGTAAGTAAAGTGTTGCACACAAGGAAAAAAATTGCAACATACGTTTTTATATTGGGTCTGAAACATATGAAAAAAATATGTTTGTCTATGTTTTTCATATGTTTAGGCATACGAATAATGTATGCTTTCAATAAAAAATATAAATAATTGATACTCTCTAAATATAATATTACTAGGTAAACACATGTTTTCTGGATGATTTCCATCATTAAAGGCATATGTTTTTATTTGAATTGGAGCCAAATATGCAGTTCATGAGTTTTAATGGGCAAAAACGATATATTTCCATACCAGTCTTACATGTAAACATATGTTTCCATATGTTTGAAAGATATGAAAACATGTGTTGCAACTTATCCAATATACGTGTAGGGCACAAATTGCAAAAATAAATTTTCCTGCGATTTCTTTATTTCTTAAATTGTTTTGTCTGTTCATAATGACTTTCTACATACATTATCTTCCATATCTATTACAGATAATCTTCAGGGAGAGAACATGTTTCTTGCTGTCAGCGGAACAGATATGTACAAACAATGCTTCCCAGCTAACTTTGTACATTTTGTGTTTTCTGGTTTTGGTTCCCACTGGCTTTCTAATAGGTACAATTACACATATTTAAAGTAAACTCTATATGTTTGGTGCTTAAGATGTTCACATATTTTTAACGAATAAAGGCGTTTGTCATGTATTATAACTAAATCTAAATAGTAAAGATTTGGCTTGTTTTTTTTTCCAAAAATCGGTAAAAACCAATCTCCACTTAAGTATGCTACTCCTGGTTTGTCATGAAGGTCGCCGGAAGCAAATTATTGGGAACATGTAATAAGAATCTGTAGTTCATTTTGCCTGAGCGCCACAAAACTTGATAAATACTTAAATCTGAGAATGTTCCAGATTTGGATGAATAATTACATATTTCTTAGTATAGACCCATAAAACAACTTAATTACAAAAATAAAAATATGTAGCCTTTTTTGGGGTGTATCACATTTTTCTAATTTTGCATGATTGTTACAAAGACAGCTACTTAAGACTAGATTCCTCTGAAAAATAACCGTATAATGAGAAGCACCCACAAACTAAGCAGGCACTAAATGACTTTTTTTTTGCATATTCAGGAGTTCAGACATTCAAACTCTAAATAATAGAAATGCGATGGTTTAACCACATGTTAATTTATGTTTACTATGACATTTCAAACAAAATATCAAAAATAAAAATTGTAGGCTTTTCACCCACGAATCACATTTTGCATGATCCTTAGCTGGAGTGCTACTTAAGTCTGTTTCTTTAGATTTTCATACGTTACCTATTTCATTATTAAATAAAATTCTGAAATTTATCAAGTCCATGACATTATCGACTTAATAAAGATATTTTTGTCGTAATCATATCTAATATATGAGTTTCTGTCTTTTTTCTGCAAACGCAGTTACTTTATCCGATGTATAGTTCTGTAGGTTGTTCAGTTGAAAATGGACTCTTTGTTCAAGATGGAACTGAAGAAGAGCAGAGACGCATTGCTGACCATGCTGCAGAAGATTGGGAAATGTTTCTTTGTAACCGCGGAAAGGAGTTAAAGCCTGGTAACCAACATAGTTGTATTCAAAATGGGGTAGAAATATCGATGAAAATTATTTATACATACATGTATAACCATAAATTCAAAAATGCCACCTATACAACAAAATATATAAGTAATGCAAATTTCGGCATGCTGTTCACGTTTTTTTTTTTTTTTTTTTTTTTTCATTTTTTTTAAGAACCAACAATATTTGTACCAAATCGAAAGGAAGATCAAAATCAGAAAGAAAATTATAATCAAGAAGAACCCGAAACTAAAAATATCGAAATAGGGAGAAAGGGTTACACCAAAATCTACTGTTCACTAATCCGATCCATAATCAACTCAAGTCCAATCTAAATCTAGCGAAATAGATATTATACCACCAGACTTGGTACAGGCATTTCAAACGAGTTAAATTTAGATTTTACAGTACGCAGTACGCTAAACCTCCCTCATCCATCGCGACGTGATATACATGTACCAGTTGTGATCAAATAGCATGTGCATGCTATTGCGTTATAATCGGTAAATCAGCGGCCTCTTCGGCACAAGGAACAATTTGCAAGAAGAAATCATTACTCATCGCTTTAGAAGAAACTGAGTATTTTTCAATCAAGGACTAGTAGCTGAAAAAATAATTTAGTAAGAGATCTTTTTAGGCGGATTCCCTCATACTCTGATTCAGGAGCCAAATTCAAAACTGACAAGTTTACAATTTGCAATACAAGGAGTATCAGTATTTAAGAGCATTTGCATTTTCTAATGCTTGAAATTTCAGTAAATAAATCTATGCTGTAAGTATAGTCAGACACATCCGACTGTATACACCCGCCTGGTAAATACCCTTGTGGACCTGTACCATGATGTGATGCTTACTTTATCATCAACATAAATGAAATTTTGCACACTTCTTATGTGAGTTATAGACAAGCATGTGCGGCTATCTTTGTGGATCTTGAACGGTCGATGTTAGTAATACCAATTGTGTTAGGTTTAAAATTTGTAGTCCAGCCCAATACATGTACAAATGTATATCCGCAGATGTGTAACCGTCCTTGATTTATATGTATCCCTCAACTGGCTTGTAAGCTTTGTTATACAATCACAGAGCACACCTATCTCCGGTGTATTGTACAAAGTTGCAAAAAGGGATAGGGTTTAACACTGAGTGTGGCAGAGGTATAAAGCTTTGAAATAGCAAGAGATGGAGTCCAGCCTTGCAGAATATCAGACCGAGATATTCGATGGAGCTGTTCTACTTTCGTCTCAGTTCTAACAATCTTGCATGTACCCTTATTTGTTTTGTGAGTGAAAGGTCCGATTTCTGTGAAAAAAAAGAAATTTGCTTCCTCGACTGGCTTTTAATTACAGGTACATGTATTGCAAGCTATACAGTTTATATTTATGTAGTTTGACCACTGAATTATGTTGAAGCACTAATATAATGTCCTAGTATCATGAATGATGCTGTCATTAATTTAAGGTGGCATGATGTTTATGATAGCGCTCGTGAGAAAAGATGACGATACATATGGTTCCAAGGAATTCCATAAAGAGCTTACTAAAGTCCAGGAAAATATGCTGGAGCAAGGAGAAATCAATAAAGTAAATAGTTTCGCATTGTAGATAAAATATTAATTACCTATTTCGTACCCGTGCGTTCTTGTTCTTGAGGGTTATTTTTTACACTTTTGTCAAATTATACATATGTTATTCATTGTAACAGGAAACAGATGTATAAATTTATTCGACCTAAACATAACATTCAGATCAATTATTATTGTAACCTTACACCTTTTCATACAAATCATTATCACATAATTTACTTTATAACGCCCTTTAAAACATGGCGGAATGTTTAGCACATCCCTAATCCGAATTCTCGTTTTTGTTGGATGGTCTCTCCGACTCTAGTATATACTACAATACTCACTAATTTAAATACCAGCTCTCGTGCTGAAAAAGATATATTCAAACACGGATGAAATTAGAATTTCAAACTTATTGTTTAAATTTTTACCGACAGGTATTATTCACATTTGTATGCATGCAGTCATAAAATAATTTAAAAAAAAAGTTAAAACAAAAAATCCTAGTTTTTCATCTTAACGTGACCAAGTGGGGCATGATAGCAATTAATGGCCCAAAGAAAGCAAATATGGAATTACTTTTAATTCAGACTCAGAAGAAATTGAAAAGGTCTACAAAATTAGAACAGAGACATGTAAATACGCATACGAAACAATTTAATTATCAAATATTAACCAGTAACAGTCAGTGAGCAGATTTTAGGCACAATGTGAAGTAAATGCAAAATGCAAAGAAGCGTATAGTAGAGAACAGATCGAATTTAAAGAAATGAAATATAATGGAAAACATAATTATTAAACTAATAAAAAAATCAGTTTGTCCACATTAATGTTAAGAAGGTAGTTCAAGGGTATGGAACATAACTCTCCAAATCAGTGATATGTTTTCAACAAATTCAATTTCAAAGAAACCTATCAAGCTTTCTTTTGAAACAGAATGAAATCAGTCCAAGGTACTTTGATACTTACATGGTTGATGTAAAATGAATATTGTTCAAGTGATTTGTAAGATTGGGTCCCTTTCCCTAGGTCTTCCTCCTTAAACACCAAAGTTGAATACGGTTATGGTCATAATAACAATATTTATTTTAGAAAGAGTTCACAGATATGTATTTCAACTCCTACTTCCGAACGGAAGAAGAAATGGTTCGACCGTTCAATGAGAGCAACAACTTATCACTATCCGTGCTGAAACTAGAATCTTATAAAGTTGAAGACTGGATAGCAGAGAAGCACCCCGGAGAATGCAGTCCACAAACTAGTAAGATCCCCAACCTGAAAGAATGTGTTTGATTCTTTTTCTATTAGGATTTTTTTTTAAATACATCTTTTTTCAGGTTGTATTACTTATTGAGATGTTCCGAATTAAAATGGGATCAAAAACAATAGTAGGAAAATAGGGATTGGCTGATTTTTTCTTCATATATGCAACAACCGGTTTTTCGAATGATTTGTTAGTTTTTATTTGTGTATTTCGTAGGGACGGAGCGTTATGTAGATGCTCTGAAACATAAATGGCTCTAACTCGTTTGGTCGGAAGCAAAGAACTTCGAAAATGTCATGTAGTTAGGAAATAATTGTTTGAACTTTAAACGCAGGCGCAAAGCGTTTTATTTATGAAGTCTATTCCCTTTGGTCGAGAGTACCAACACAATGTAGCTCTGTCTAACATAGACAACGCCTACAATCATATTATAATTAACGAAGTAACATTTTTTTTCTATGGCAATTTGGTTAAGTTGTATGTACGAATGAATTATTATGATAAAGAATCCTTTCTCGACGACTTGTTTATGCTTACAAGTAAATTTATCTAAACTCAGTCACTTGTGTTTTCTATTTAAAGCCATTTTCTGTAAGCACTTAACATGGTGCTGCACGCATGGTGACAAAGTCTGTTGAATTGCATGTTAGCAAATTACGACCATAAAATAATAATAAAAAATAATCCATAGTGCTTGAGTTTGTATGGTTGCCATGGTAACATGTGGTTAAATTTTCCCGCCCAAAAATTTTCTAAATATTGTTATACTATTATTATCCCATGATACTACATGTATCCACAAACAAATATACACTAACTTAACAAAAGCAACTAACAGTCATACTAAAATACATCTAATTAACCGCATAGTCCTGGTTGAAGTTCGAGAATGTTCTGGAGTCGGCATAAAGAAAGAATGAAAGAAATTTAACGTCAAAAAATTATTGACCAAGGAACTCAAACTCTGCAAGTGTTTAAAAGCAAACACAGCATTTTTTAACGTCAACAAATCAACATAACCTTCCGAAAGCGAATGAAAAAGACCCAAGACCTAAAAAAAAACTTTGTAGGAGGTAAGCAACTTCTATCGATAAAGTCGAACTCGGACCGGCAAAGAAAAAAAAATCCGAAAATATTCGAACACATTTCAATGGTCCCTGTTTATGTATGCTATAATGATAATTGTTTAGCCAAAAAATAATAATAATACTAATAATAATAAAAATAACATTATTTAAGGAGGTAGACCAAATGTAAGGGACACAACTCTTACAAATCATTGGAACATTTGTATTAAGCAATTTATATCAATGTCATGTAAATATCAAAGGAACTTGGACTGTATCATTCTGTTTCAAATGAAAGCTTGATAGGCTTGGATGAAATTGAATATGATACAAGCATATCACTGATTTCAAGAGAAATGCACTTAAGCGATAACAAAATGAAATTATAATATAATGGCGAGACACGTTCGATTAGTAAACAAAGGAGGACTTTAAATAGCGTAAAACAATCACTGTAATGAACGGGTCACTTTCCACTGTATTCATCGATTGCAATCTTTTACTTAAATTGTGAAAGAAAGAAGTCGATGATACTTCTCAATGAACGCCTGTATTCTGTTACGATCTTATCGTACTACAAGCTAAAAATGGCACAAATGCCTATTTATAAATTTATAATTAATTTATTAATATTTATAATATGGAGAGGTATATTTGTAATTTGAATAACCAAATATTTTGTTTTCCGAAGGAGCGACACGAGAACCGATTTGTTCAACGTGCAATAGTTTTTATTTTGTCTTTTGGCTACCCTGAACTTCACTTTTTATGAGGAAATCGGCGGGTGTTTCTAGAAAAGCAGAGGACGCTTAATATGCACTACCGGTGCACTGGTCGATGCTTCTTGAATTAGTTGAATCCGCGTTATTCATTTTACTTTTGTTAATGTGAGGGTTGTTTTGGTTGTTTTGTGTTCTTTGTTGTGTGTGTCTGTGTTTTCCGTGTGTGGTCTTTGTCCTTGGATTAGATTTTTTTTTTTGATGGTCGCTGAAATCTTGGTTCCCGTGATTACTCTACCATTCACAGTTTCTGTAAGGATTTTATATGGATTGGTACTTTAAATGAGTTAGTGGTATATAAACCCAATCTTATTAAAACTAGATTTTGTTATTTGTCTATTATATCCGGGAATGTAGTGGACAAAATACAAGAGCTACATAAAAATATGTATATTTTATCATATTGATATTAATCCAGATATACATATGTATCATCCTTGTTTGATATATTTTTTCTTGGAATAACAAACCAAATAATGATACATTATGCAAGATCATAGGACTATCAAGCATAAAAGCCCGAAGCCCACACGCATGCCAGGAGCCGATCCAGAAACTTTAAAAAGAAGGGGTGCCAGCCGGGATTCTTCAGAAAAAGGGGCTGCTAGGACAATATTTGCCATTCTTGTCAATTTACAAAAGAAAATGATAAGTTTTCCAATAAATAAGGGAGAGTGCGGACCCTCTATGGATCCACCACAGCATGCACTTTCAAGTACAACACCATAAATTACACGAAACATCTTTATTCTAAATTAGAAAAGATTTTCTGCATCTGAATCGATACAAATTTTTCGTGTAATTAATATTTTGTATGGTCGGGATGTCATAAGAAGTGATGTAGAATAACTACAAAGATGATATTTTACTGTTACAGTAGAATTATGGGAAAATGGCGGGAAAATATATGTCAGAGATGCTCCATCATCATTTAAATAGCTTTTCGGTTGTTAAGTAGTAGTCTTTGTAAGAATCATGCAAATTCTGTAATATGTGATACACCACGAAAAAGGCTACATATTTTTCTATTTTTGTTATTAAGTACCTTTATAGGTCTTTATGATGAAAAGTATAATTATTCATTTCAATCGTCCTGCTCTTAGGCGATAATCATCATTAAAAATCCAACAGTTAATATTGTATTTAAATGTCATTTACAGAGTTATCTCCCTTAATTTTGAATTCTACAGTACATTCTGTATAATTTTTTATATCCTATGAGCAAGGGTTATATGGAAAGCCCCATATTAATTTCTGTTTACTGTAACATTTAAAAAAATATATAAAAATGAAAATGTGTAGGCTTTCAACCATGAATAACATTTTGCATGTTTCTTATTTGGAGTGCCTACTTAATTATATAGAGCTATTATATATTAAATGAGTCAAGAAAAGAACAAATTGAGAAAGAATATTTGCCACCCCATTACTCGATTTCACAAAATGGATCTTAACTGCTGTTTTCCGGGGAAGACAAACATACCGATGTATGTCTGTTATGACTGTACTATGTATAACATTAATTTCCCCCGTGAACCACCGTTGAATATAAAATGTTCAAAAATATTTTGTAGAAAAGGAAGAATGGGCGCAACGACTTCAAATTATAGCTAAAACATGGAGCTACAAATCAATAGAGACTGCCTTACGAGACAGATCTAAAGCAGACAGAGACAATATCCTGGAGAAATTTTATGAGAGACTCCGGAAGAATTTGTTGCTATGCGAATTTGACCTTAGCTACACAGTTGCTGAAGTAGTTGTTTCAAAACGGTAGATATCATCCTAGAGCACCTGTACCTAATTGTAGAAAGTGGAAGCTAACAAAACAATTAGGAACTCACCTTTTGAAAGAGTAATCAGCTCCTGACCATCTTGTGATAACACTTTTCAAATTCATAACTCTCGTTTCATCATATAACTACCAATTTACACTGTTTGTAATACTTTCACTATAATACTAGTTCTTGTAATTCATTTGAAATGTACTTATATCCGGTTATTTTCGTAAACAGTCTGTTGACTTCTGGGAAAAAGCGATGATTCGATTACTATTTGATTATTGATGATAGCGTTTTTTTATAATACTTATAAAAATAGGAAATGTTATATAATTGTTTGGTTCTCAATATCATTCAACAGTATATGAATAAAAAAAATGATTTGCAACGTTGCTATCTTAAAGCTCCTGTATGAAGGTGCTAACCGGATATTGATACTATTTGTACATATGTTTGCTTTTTTAAGTTGTGGGTGATCCTTTCATAAGTAAAACGGTTAAGTGAATGATTTGATAAGTGAAGCAAAACGATTCATATTTATATTTAAACGTTAACTTGCTTTTATGTTGTATGTCACCCTGTACAACTGTAACAATATTTTGTTATTTATTTACAAGTGCTAGGCAGCAATTCTTATTTTAAATGATATGATCAGTTTATATAGAAATGCTAAAAATAAAGACATGATCTTTAAAACGACCTCATAACAATGAGGCATTTAAAAAGTAGATTTGGATTCTACGGTTGTAAAGTCAGTGATTTGTGTGTGATTATTTGTTTTTTTTTTTTTATTTGCTTAAAGTGTCAGTACTGGTAAGAATCAGGCAATAGATAGAACATGGTGTGTGAAATAAAAATTAACCTCCATTATCAGTGACGGATACAGAGGGGTGCAGTGGGTTTGCAACCCCCTTTTTATTAGAAAAATTGTCATTTCCGTGAGTAAAAATGACAAAAACTGGCAAATAATGTGATAGCACTCCATTTTTCAAAGTGTCTGGATCAGGCTCTGATCATGAAAGTTCAATTTGACTATTTTCACCATCAGAATCTATGAAACAAGACAAGATTTTCCATATCACTTTGGCAAATTGAGTTAAAACTTCATTGAAGTGCACTGAAAATTTTAAGGGCAGATTACGCTGTAAAAAAACACATTTTACTGACATTCCATTGAAAAAATTCTCAGATAGTGTAGTGATGCAGATATCAATCAATGGTTTTTTTCAAGTAGATTGAAATTTTACTGTCAGATCGGTGGGTTTTGGACATGCATAATTATGATTTTTTTCCGTTTTGCCTGAATCATACAAAAACTTGCTACTTGATACATTTAATTACTTGAACAAACATCTGGCATAAGCTTGAATTGAACAACTCACTTATATAATGTTAAGTGATGCACTTTTTGAAATTGGCTTTTTTGTAGACTTCATTTTTCTCCCTTCAAATTATGCAATACTTCCGTTAATGTTATTGTGCAAATAAAGTAATTTATTGTTCTATAGGTGTTTTTATTCAGCATATGAATTGGTCATTAGATTAAATCAAAGCCTGAATTTATATTGGTTCTAAAGTTAGAAACGGAAGCGGAAATGTCTAGAAGTCAACAGAAAGGACGAAGTACACTTCGCGATGTTTTTGGCCCCCTTATTGGCTGAATTTCTAAACATAATAATAGAATGTTACCAATCAGTATTTCTGTTAACCATTTAAGGTAATTCAACAAAATAACCATATACGAAGTTGTTAGTCAGTTATTTTAGGTTAATGGCAAGTCGAACGTAATACAAAAACTCAGGTTTTTGCAAACATAGCTTAAATTTGGAACAATATTCTCATTTTGTATTCAAATTTGTTATGCGTGCGCCATTGTGGACCCACTAAATCTTCAGGAATTCTAATAAAATAGACCAAAATGCTTCAGAATATCAAAATAATTCATGGGTCTACATTGGTGCAAACACTGTTATTTTAGGAAGAATGGATAATTTATTTCCTGGTTTTGTAAAATTTAAGAAAATCAACTAATTTGACCAATGATTATGACATAAATACGTTATAAATATACGCAATTAAACTTGAGGTTACACACTTATGTTCAGCGAGTAAAAATTTTCTGTGACTGAAATCAATTTTCAGGAAAATAAGGGGCCAATTTCACTCGTAAATGTACTCAACTTTAATGTAGAGTAATCATTTTCACCATCTTCACCAGTTAACTAATTCGATTCATGAAGCTTCTGTGTATCCAGAAAAATATATAGGAGGTCAACAGCGATTACGAACAGAGATTTTGACTTCGGTCCTCGAGGAACAGCATAACACACACACACACTCACGTTTTAATAATCAAATATATATATAGAATAAATTAGGTTGCATTTACCTTCGGAAAAAGAAATATTTGTGTGTGCCTGTGCCTGTGTGTGTGTGTGTGTGTGTGTCTGTGTCTGTTTCTGAAAGGGTGTGTCATTTTGATATTGTTACATACAATTTACTTCATCTAGTAAACCAAATGCAGGCAGTATGTGTCATATTATACTAAATATCATTAAGTTCGTGTAATATAAATAATCCAATTATCCCGATGGGGGTCTGGGATTTAATTTGGATATGATTTTATTTCGAACAATATCAATCCTCTTTGTACGATTGTTATGTCGTTTTTGCGTCCTTATTTAAACAAAAAACACCATTTTGCAAGTTTGATTTGACAAATGTTGCCCTCGTTAAGAGTAAGAGCAGCAGATTCAGGGTTGTCAACAATAAGATACAGAGCTCTTACTTTTAACGATGACTTGAACAAAATCCATATGTGGTCTGAGTGATGGCTTGTCACATTCATTTCCCGTAAAACAGGAAGTCTCTAGAAAGGCCAACAAAGCTTATCACCCAGATTTGTACCTTAATAATGACATCATAGCCCAAGTTAAGCAGCATAAACACTTAGGTCTTACAATATCTGATGACGGTGGGTGGAATAGTCATACTGATATGACTACAACCAAAGCATACAATCGTTTAAATATATTACAAAAATTTAAAGCAATTTTGGATAGACAGACCCTAGAAAATCTTTACAGAACTTTTATCAGACCGATTCTTGAATATGCCGATGTAATATGTGATACAGACAGTGCTATTCTAAAACTCGAAGTTGAAACGTTCAAATTGATGCAACAAGAAGTTACAGTGGGTACTAGATTAACATCAATTAACAATTTATATATAGAAACTGGATGGCAAAAATTATGTGTTCGGCGAGAAAATCACAAATTAACACTAATGTACAAGATTTTGAACAATATGACACCGCCTTCTTCAAACTCTGTATCCTACTTATTATTGCTATTTTAAACACAAATTTTATTTCTGTGATCGACAGACAGATATTTATATTACTACTAACCAAATGCATTTGAAAAATAAACATAGCATGAATAATCCGACATTATTGATCGGTTAAATAAAGTGTGTATCTCTTAAAAATCTAAATTCAGTGCAATTAAATGTTAAAAACAAATGCTTTATAACTTTTTTTTTACAAATACACACTTTTCGACAAGCACATGACTGTTTAATTTATTAAATGCAATAACTGCTAGACTAATAATGAAAATATTCGTAATAATATGTTGTTGTATATTGTTATATTGTTTTACAGATGATCTCTATCAAACTGCAAATCAGACAAGGAGTGCATGCGGCGAAGCACTTGATGTTGATCCTTTTCATGGAGATTACTTAGAAGCCATGACAGAAATAAGGCAAGATAAAATTGTGATTCAAATTTTATTCAGTCTATTGTTTGGTAAATTAGCTTTCAAAAATGTAAAAGGGTAATCAAGGGAACCAAGGTTATCGCGGTAATCAAAAGAATGTAATCCATGGACAAAGACCAGACATGGAAAACAGAAATACACAACAAAGAACATAAAGTAACTAAAATCATACATACTAAGTAACAAAAGCAAGGAATTATTTAAAAAAATATACTGGGACCCTCCACTGTGCGGTTTCAATTAACATAGCTACCGAAAACAACATAGATGGCATTACTTCGACAAAATTTATAGTCAATTAAGATTGGATGTTACAAAAAGATTTATATCCAAATTTGTCTAACTCTTTTATCAACACTTCTTGTTTTATTTGTGTTTTACGTGTATGCCCTTCTTATTAATATCTTTAGTTTTCAAAATAATGTAGAACTGTATTATACTCCTATATATAGATAATCCCAAGAAGAATGAAACTAAGATCAGTATGGTGTACTGGTTGTTTGATCTGTTAAGATACGATATATACATTACTGATGTAGAGAAACCTTTTCATCCAATGATTCTGAAAATAAAATGGGGGCGACAAATTTCATATTGACATTCTTTATTTTTTCTATGGTTTAGTGAATTGACCTAGAGTTGACTAACTTACTGTGTACGACATATATAAAAAAAAAAAACGCACAAAAACAACCTGTTTGATACGAAAAAAGTAAAAATAAGAAATTGATCAATTGACAAAATGACAATGTATACACACTTAATTGTTTGTGACATAATTTGTTAATATATATTTTTATTAAGAATTTCCTAAATTTTACATAATAAAGTCGTCCGGAACATTCAATTGATTCTGCCTATATTTTATTCACCTTACTGTCAAGCATTTAATATGAATGTTATCACAAGGTTGAAGAACAATGAATATAATGCTGAAATTGATCCATCACAATTTGTGATCAATGCAAAATTTATAAAGCAGGGCTCTGAAAAGGAGAACAGTTATATTGACATCTGGATAGAAGCTAAATCTTCATGTAAATGCCGAATCGGTTGGTATCTTAGCATTAATTGGACTTAACCCGATTATCAAAAAGTCATACACAAATACCAACTTGCCAGTACTCATGTTTTTTACCTGTAGCAAGTTCATTGTAGTAGTTGCAGAAAAAAGTAAAGTAGACAATTCACGCATGAAAACAAATGTGCAGAAAGTTTTCTAGATTAATTCATAGATTTAATCATATACACATCCTGAATATCCAATATTCCCTAAATCAAATCACACACACACGTCATATAACAAATATATGACTTCCTGTCGTCGGTGCAAATATGCTGCCATCAAACTCGGACTTGTTTATGCGTACTTTCTTGAAGCTGCTCCTTGTAAAGTTTGACTTATGAACATTTCAATTACGGTATCAAGAACAAAATGCTTTTAGTTAACAATTGAAAAGGACTCTGCGAAATAAACCTAAAGTCATTATCCTGAAGTTAAAACACGAACAATATTAGAATAACAGTCTATATCTTCGAAAACAAATTTATTTCTTTTAGGAAAATTGAATCTGAACTTGAGACTTGACAAAGGTAAAAAAATCTATCTCCACGAGGACGGGGGAATCAGTTTAAAATTCACCATGGACCAACTTCGATACCTCTTAAACGATTCTTTGTTGAGTTTAGAAAATATATGGAGCAATAAACATGTAGCTGTTCTTGCCTCCCATTCAAGATAAAAACTTTTTCTTTTCTTTGTCTGCAAAAATAGTATGCAATATTTTTCTAATTGTACTAATTTAGAAAAACGAACGTGTATGGTAAAATGCAACACAGCACCATCGCATGGCTTAAAATCAAAACAATAAATACCTTCAAAGTTTACCATACAATCTTTAACAAAAGGGCTCTGTCAACGATAGTAATAAACCTACGGAAACAGATGGGCAACAATATATAATAATAAAAAATAAAACGTAATATACAAAAACAGAAAAAAACAAAAACAAAAACAAAAACAAAACAAAAACAAAACAAAACAAAACAAAAACAAAAACAAAAAACAAAACAAATACACATTCGTGATCAAGAACAGGCACATGGAACCTGCAATGGGGCTATAATGGTTTATAAGCCTTAACTATCCTGCTTTTAGGTACCCTTCAATTCAATTTCAGAAGTAACACGTTTCTGACTGGATGAACAAAGTCTGTCCATCATATCATAGGCCATATTCTCTAACGTGACAATGACGTAAACAACCTTCTTTGAGGATTTACGCATTACAATTAAAGTTTTAGGAATTACTGTTATATTGTTTCGGTTTAATGTGAAGAAATAACCTCAAACATGGGGGTCACTCTAAATAAACTACGTGAATAAAGTTCCAATGCGGATTCTATGGGGGTGGTGGGGAGAGGGTGGAGACCGTTTTTTTATTTCTGTTATCATTTTCTTTTTGATCAATGCATAGTGTCTACGCAGAATTTTTGTACCGTGGTAGAATTCTAACAAATAGGCTTCTGGAGCAGGGTTATGTTGTTACAAGATTGAAGTCATCACTACAAAAGTTATCATGAACTCGTGGATCGTTACGGTGTATCCAAAACGGATTTGTTCAACGGGTCATAGTTTTCCTGTCCTCTTTCGTCTACCCCCGACTTGACTTTTTATGAGCAACTGGATGGGTGTTTCTAGAAAAGCAGAGGACGCTTACCCTACCGGTGCATCTGGTCCATGCTCCCAGTTTTTGTAGTGGAGTACGAGTTGCTCATTTACTTTTGTTACTTTGTATGTGTGATTTTAGTTACTCTATATTCTTTGTTGTGTATGTCTGTTTTCCATGTCTGATCTTTGTCCCTGGATTACATTCTTTTGATTACCACTACAACCTTGAGGTCTCCACTAAAAACTGGGAGCATGCATGTGGACCAGATGTATCGATTCAATTTCATTATATCTGAAAAAAAAAGAAACAATATTTTCTAGCATTAAACGGATGAAATAATTGCTTGAAGCTTACCAAAACTAACTCATATCACTTTGTACTCTTTAATACTTCTGGTCATATGTTTTTTTTTTTACACCAAAGAAGCTAATTCATGTTGAGTGAATACATTCATTATTACAAATTTGATTTGATTTTATAAATATATAAAATTGTTATTGTGTGCTTTCTTGATGTAAATATGCCAGCAAATAACACATATTTAGGCATAGACCATTTTCTTCTCGGGGTAAGGATAGGGGCTGGGATTTTATGTCGGGTTGGGAAAAATTATATTTTTTTTCTGTCCAAGGCCGATAAAAAAATATTTTTGTTCAAATTTAGAATAATTATACTTTTTTTACAAAATAATCCCAGTCGTCCGCATCCCGCCCTCAATCAGTATAAAAATGATCGGTGCCTTACAATTTGTGATTTTTGTTAAAAAAAAAAAAAAAAACGACGTATAATTGTTGAACCATTGTGAAGTCATTATAATTGACTATAACCACACAACACTAAACTACTATTCATATGATTTACAGTTTATGAATAGTTTTATATTATTACAACATGATGTTTTGGGCTTTAACAATTCCAGTGGCGAATCCAAGATGCAGGGTGTTGGCAGCTCTCCTTTTTCTTGGAAAATTTGTCATTTTTGCACCAAATGACAAAATAAAATGGTTAATAATGTCCCAGTACCCCCGTTTTGGGTGAGGGCTGACACTCCTTCTTTTCAGAGGGTATGAATGCCTCTAGACCTTTGAAGTATCACATTTCTGACAGAGGGTAATAATCTAATGACAGGATGGAAAACGTCAGAGAGGCTTTAATCAGAGGGCTAACCTCAGATTCGAAGTATATTCCAGCATGGTTTCGATACAACAAGGAAGGGTCAAGTTTAAATGACCGATGTATTGACGAAAGCAAATGTTAGATATCCTTACAAAATAAGTGTATATAAGTGGATTCAGTGTATGGTTCACAGTTTTCTAATATAATATAATAGCAAAGAAGTAAAACGTTATTCCCTTCCCCAAATATTTTTCGTCAATTCCTTAAAGGATTTTTTGAAAGCAAACATAATGCTAAAGCTGCTTTAAATCGTACTTGTATACACAAATATAACTGCATCTTTGAACTCCTAATGGAGGTTAAATGAAACCCCCCATCAAGTTCAGACAATTTAGGTGTATTGTAAATATGAAATTGTAATTGAATTATATTAATAATTATCACGATCAAACTATAAAACTCATTCCAGAAGGACGTATGGGTTTTTACAAGAAATTTAAAAGATTTAAGAAGAAAGTTCCAGAAGAACATATAGGTTCTTACAAGAAATTTAAAAGATTTATAACCTGAGTTCTTTAGTACGTAGGCTGAGATAACCCCTCCCATCAGCCAGATAATGATTTTCAGTTACCTTTATACCTCCCATTTACGATTTTTTTCGTCGACTAAAACAAACTGAAGCCTTTATTGTTTGGTTTTTTTTTTGGCTACTGTTTGTATCTGGTTGAGGAAAAATCATTTTTTTGATTTTTCGAACTTCTACTGTCTACGCAACGGAACAAATTGATAGATATAGGCATTAACATGTAGCCTGATGACACCAAACAATCGCTTTAATTGACATATTTGTCAATGTCAGATACCCAGAGTATCTATGTTTCAGTAAATAATGGCATGTTTACAAGTTATTGCTCAACTAAAATGTCTAAAATTTTCTGTCATTCAATAGATAGTCTTGTTTTCAGGTGAACAAGTCACGAAAAAACAAATCGTCAAAAAAGAATTTTTAAAAAATATAAAAGAAAAAAACTGTACTCTTATCCGTAGGGCACTTGTCTGAGTATCAAACAGAATTCTCATTCACAGCATACTGTCGCAGTAAATCTCATATTTAAGGCATTCATAATTGAGGTAATGATGTACTCAACATATCTGATCAATTTTTTTTTCTAAAAAACAACTGTAGTTTTAACAAGCTTTGGTTTGATACAGTAAACCAATATACTGTCCTTGTTTTCAAATGAGCCCAAGTAAAATGAAAAGTTGAAAGTTTCCAAGTCGAGTTACGTAAAAAAAGGCCACCCCTATCAATGAAAAAAAATCTCAAAATGAATCAAAATGTTAAATGTTTGCTTATAAACGATGTACACTAGACATGTTGGGTAGTATTGGTTAAATTATCGATGTATCGAACATATCTTCCCATTTCAGTCTCGAGTTTTTTCAGTTTCTGTGTGACAAAAATGAGTTTTTCATAAAATGGGATTTTTGGGAATTTCATATTTTCTTCCATTTTACCAGTAATAAGCAAATCAAGAGTTTCAGGAGTAACAAAAGTAAATACTTTCTATTAGTATGTTTACTTTCACAGGACAACAAGATTTGCGTTGACGATTTTGATGTATTAAGTAGCTGTCTTTATAAGAATCATGCAAAATCTGAAAAAATGTGATACACCCACAAAAAAGGCTATATATTTTTATTTTTGTAATTAAGTTGTTTTATGGGTCTATTCTTTGAAATGTGTAATTATTCTTTGAAAACTGACTGCTCTACGGGGATAATCAACATTGAAAATCCAGTCGATTCTATTGTATGTGAGCGTCATTTACAGAGTTATCTCCCTTTGTTTAAAAATCTACCGTGCATTCTATGTAATTTTTATCTACTAAGAGCACGGGTTATATGAAAAACCACATATTAATTTCTGTTCACTATGACATTTTAAACAAAATATCAAAAAAAAATATGTAGGCTTTTTACCCATGAATCACACTTTGCATGATCCTTAGCTGGAGTGATACTTAATTGATCTTGGCTGTGGAAATGCACACAAAAATAGATTTTTTCTAAACAATCTACTTGAATCAACAAGAGAAACGTTGTATGTTCCAGTTGATATTTCATCAGGTGAGTAAAGGGGAAATGTAATATAACATATGTATACATCAATGGAATAGGCATGCGGCAATAATTTCTTCGAAAATGAAAGGAAAATGAGGAATGAGAAAATGAACATACCAAAAGTGCTTCATGAGAAATTCATTTGTGAATTTGATTTTGTGCAATAGGTTAAACAAATTTGTTCGTTGCATGTATTATCCATGATTACTCCGTATGCTCGATGATGAATCTGAACGGGAAATAAAACGGTGGGAATAGGATATGGGAAGTTTGTCAATAAAAACTGCCAAGCCGAAAGTTTACCTCAATGAAGATACTAAATTTTCTGTGAAGGAATATGTTTTCTATTATACGAACAAGTCGTTTCTCAACCCCCCTCCAAAAAAAGTAAAAGAATAAATCCATCTTACATGCAAATAGTTAACCGGGAAATAATTCACAATGTTGTTCTTGGGTTGTTATTACAGTAACTCTCAAAGTTAAAGTCTTGTGTACATACAAGTGAAATTGAAAAAAAAAATAAAATAATAGAAAAATGCCACACAAAAATATTGTAAATAAAAATTCAAAGCAAAAATGAATTCACATCATTTCACGTTTAAAGAACCATCTACTCTTTTAGTCTATACGGGCGTTTCAAAAGCGAATAACAACAAAATGAATGAAAAACACACACATTAAGCATACTTCAAATGCGTGTTCATCATCAAGTTTAGAGTACTTCTTTAATTAAGAATCAGGCGGAATGTGAATCAGGTGTGATGCATTAAGAAACAATGCAGAGATTCTATGGTAATTATTCTAATCTTTATATCTCATTATCTGCAGAAACAACCATCAAAGTGCTCATAAAGTATGCCTTTTTAAGGTATTGATAGGTCAAATTTAGTAGAAATGCATTGTTGAAAAATGATTGGAAAACATTCCAGGACTTTCGTTCGTATATAAGGAGGCAAAACATCTATGTAATAGATGCTTCAGGATAAACTGAACAGCTTTTTGGTTGTTTTCTAGATGTATGAATGCATTTGAGAAAAATGATGTGCCACACTTTGTCTCAATCTGACAAAGAATCGTACTTAAGTTGTTATTTCTTTCATTATTTTCTGCACATGGTTGTCGTTTATTGATTGCAAAAATCAATTATTTTTCCAAACTATTGTTTGATTTAGATACTCTATCTAATAGTAAAACAAAGAAATTTCATAAGCATTTAACTTAACAATATAGGGTTAACAAAAACCCTACATTGTTAAGTTAAATGCTTATGAAATTTCTTTTTTTACTATTAAATAGAGTATTTAAATCAAACTGCTGACTAAATAAAGCGAGACTATAAACATATGAATGTTGACCCCATTGACAAAGATTACTAAGAAGCGATGAAAGTAATACGGTACGCTACACCAGCATGATACATAGTAATTAAGTAAAGGTCTGTATCAAAATCAGACACAAGGTAATTTATGCTTGTAAAAAACCCACCAAATTCACTTTTATTTCTTGCTCAGAAACAGATATTGACCACTTATCAAACAGTCTTAGTTTTTTTTTATTTGAGTACTGCGCTTTAAAGATAAAAACTATATAGATTGCATTGAAGTTAGCACTAAGAGTTATCGTTCTTGATTTGGTTGTATTTGGTTAATTTTAGTTGGATTTTAAAGTGTAGCTTTCTCAAAAGGACAGATCTAAACAAAGAAAGTACAATCGACACATTTAAATAATGCATATCAAGACTTAAAAGCATCGTCTGTTTTGATGTTTTTTCTATACCATGAACCACCTCACAATAGGCAGTGTCTGAATTTTATATGGACTCGTACTCAAATCCATATTCACCTTGATGACTGGAGGTATGTCCAACTTAATCTTAAAGGTCAATAGTAAGGTCATCGGAAACAAGATATATGGCATGTCCATCTCCATCTCCATTAAAATGGCAGAAAGTCTACAGTGTAAGTCAAACTCCATAAAGATAATAAAACCAAAGTGAAAGTCTACCACTATGGAGTATTCCCCCCCCCACTCTTCATCAAAATAACTAAACTGAGTCTCAAATCTCATTTTATATGTTTTTATAACTTAACTCATACACTTACTGCAATTAAGCAACATACCACAATTTGCAACTTACACAAATTCAATTTGTTGTTTGTTGCTACAGACGTAAGTCAGTTTATGTTGCAGCGCGAACCGACCCAAAGTCGTTCATACTAACCAACAATTTAAATCCTTATATTCTGATTGAAACACACCAGAAAACAAAACGAAATTGACAATTTTGCTCGATAACCCTGAACTTTTCAGTATTTCAGCGAATATAAAATATATAAAATTGACAATAAAAAAATATACTTATAAATACATGCAACTGAAAATAAATGGAAGCACAACTCTTCAGCAAAATTAATATGCGTATACTTTTACGTTACGTTTAATATAGTTTTGCATTTTTATTATCACACTTGGTTTTCTTGTTAGTTCACATGGATGATGTACTGATATGAAATACTTTTGAAATAAAATGATTGCCTCATTTCAATTTTAGGCAAAAATACGAAGGGATGAAAAAGCTGCTTTTGTTTGCGGGAGGAATTATCAGTATATCATGGACCGAGAAACAACGGTATTTGACTGGGCTGCGTAATTCAATGGAAGGTTAATACTTATGAACTGGAAAAGTTAATATTTTAAAGCTAAAGGTTACACTAGAAACAAACATTTTCTCCACTAAAATTCATTAATATGGACGTCCTATACATGTAGAACTTAAGACCAGAACTATTAATGGCTTCAAAAATATTCTGACGGGAGTGACGAAATTCGTAAACGCGGAAGTAGACGACTGCGCAGGTGCAGAGGTGCTGTTTTGTCTTTTAATGCGTCGATACATACGTTTTATATATATATTTATTTATTAAATAACGTTTTTGAAATTATTGGCTCTGTACATATAGAAATGTAATAAGCTTTCCCAGAAGAAAATCTCACACGTTGTCCTCATCGAGACTTTCCCCAAATCAACATGACAGTGCAATGTAAACAAAGAATAAGTTCCGCCACACATAGCCATGGCTTTAAATCATAAAATTCAAAATGTTGTGTATCACCACACACAGCGTTAAGTGATATACATATAAACTAAATACCGAATTCTGAACCATACTTCAAACTAAAAATCCAACATCCTATTGCATATTAAACAAAAGTAGGAGACTAGAAAAAAAAACAATGTTGTTGTGATTATATGCTCAAATTTATCGAATACGTTCCTGCTGTATTCGCAGCATTCTTTAAGGCTTGGTTGAAGGCTTTAATATCTCACGGGAACCGACTGCTTTTGCAAGAGACCAATTTTAAAGTAAAATTCTAATTAAAAACAAATGCAGTTTTTTTTTTTCATCGCAGGAGAAGGAAACAAACCTCATTTATGATTAATTTGAATAAAAGAAAACAAAATCGATACCCAAAGAATTAAAAAAAAAACATTAACAATACCAATTGCAAAGGTTTAAATGTACTCCATTTCAAAAAAAAATTTGTATGTGTAAACTTGTTTTTATTCGGTTCGCTACATTATGTTTGTAGATAGTCTCTGTTTTATGTGTTCACGGTTTTGACAATATTTGGCCTTTGATTCTTAAAATGTGAGGGATATATCGTGTATGGCATGGACCTTTGCTGTACAGTTTCATCTAGATCTATGCATATTTATTTTATCCTTTCCTTTGTGGTAAAATGAAACTATATATTGAATTTTAATCAACCAACTCAAACTGATATTGAAGTTAATGCACAGCTTAAAAGTTGATAAGAGACGACGAGATATGCGAATAATTAAGCGTTATTCTGAAAGTATAAACATTTCTGAAGCAGTTTACAAATCTGTCTCGAAACTGACAGGAAGACATAAAAGCTAATTCTTGAATCTTATATCAATATATTCATACACATTCAAATAAGTCTGGAAATTTTCTTACGATTATAAGTATTTCTTAATTAACTTTCACAATACCTAAACTGAAGCTGACTTTTAGTTGTTCTTTATAACCATACGGTGTTATTATTTTCTAAACGGTAGTTGTGGGATAATAAAAAATCTTCGAGGAAATTAATGTACTAAATATGTTTGTTCGTTATAATTCATTAGAACTTAGTAGGAAAACTGGAGGTGTAGTATTTTGAGTCCATTTCTAAATGAATCCAACTTGGACTAACATTTCAATAATTTGGTTAGCTTTTCTAAACATTTTAATTAAAAATCTATGCCGTTCTTGGAATAATGAGTAGTATTAGGCTGAACATAGACAAAATGCTAATGAGTAATCAAGGGAACCAAGGTTATAGCGGTAATCAAAAGAATGTAATCCAAGGACAAAGATCAGACATGGAAAACAGACATACACAACAAAGAACATAAAGTAACTAAAATCATACATACAAAGTAACAAAAGTAAATGAGCTAAAAGGTACCAGTATCGTATTGCATATCCCTGAGCAGGTGTACGTCAAAACATGGATGCTATAAAAATATAGTGCATTTTCTTTTTGCCTCTCTACAAACTAATATTTTGTCAAAAGATATGAACAATGACTTATAAAATAGAGCAAACATCACACTGTCAGATGAAGAACTTTTTTAAAAGAAAATCTAACACAATATCATAAAAATGTTCCACTGAAAAGGTTGGTTTGGTGAATGCAAAACGAAAGTGAAAGAAGGGAAAATAGATTTATAGTTCGAGACTACTTTTCTGTCCGATCTTCGTGGACTCACCCTATTTTCTTTGCGGGAAATTATTTTTTCACATGTCCTTAGAAATGCTACATAAGTGAAAGTTTTATTGAATCAATTTACATATTTTTTAAAAAATCCTAAAAATATGCACTTCACTATAGAAGTCTATGGGAAAATTAATACGATACTGAGACCAAAACTGGGAGCATGGACCAGGTGCACAGGTAGGGTAAGCGTCCTCTGCTTTTCTAGAAACACCCGCCAAGTTGCTCATCAAAAGTGAGGTCCGGGGTAGACAAACGAGGGAAGGAAAACTATGACCCGTTGAAAAAATCAGTTTTCATGGTGCTGATGGATACACCATAACGATCCACGAGTTCATGATAACGACCATAAAACTTCTGTAGTGATGATTTCAATCTTGTAGCAACATAAGTAGAACACATTCCACTACAGCTATTAAATTGACTAGACTATTTAATTGGTCACAAGGTATTAGTTACAAATAATATCGAAATAAAAACATAACCACAAAGAAAACAAGAAATAAAAGAAAGAAATACAAAAATAACGCAATGTCAAACGTTGTCAGCATGTAATGGGTAGTATGATAATGTAATTTACATTTCGACATTACATGCTCATTACTAAGTCAAATCAGTGCTATATATTGAGAAGGGAAACCCTAACAGATTTTAATGTGTACAGATCAACATATTTAAGCCAGAAGAGTAATGCTTGCTATGACCTAGGTTCAATAGTACGGGCTATTGTTGTAGATAGTGTAATTTGATGAGATAGTGTTACACAAAATTGTGTCAAACATATTTAGTAGGTGGTTTGATGTCATTTATCATTCTAAGGATCGTGTGTCTCGAGATCGGAGGTTAACTTGATTGGAGCGTAGTTAAAAGCAAATTCTTAAAACAGAAGTTGACATTTAATCTATATATATTTGAACATCCAATGCTTTGTGTGATTTCATTATTAACTCTTTGGTTAAACGGGTCTTTGCATATTTTTTGTTTGTCAATGCTTTATCAGATGTGTTAAATGAATTGTTGACTTTCGGGTCAAAAAATGTATTTTTTAAATTTTTATTGCGTCTTTTACAGGTTACGCCAAAATTGTTTATATGAACAGTTTGACTTGCCTGAATAATGAATTCGGGGGCGATATTGATCAGTCACATTTCGACACACGTGTTGAATTTATAAAAAAAACATATATGAAAATGGGAACAGTTATGTTAATGTATGGATTCAGTCGAAAGCTGCCTTAACTTTCCGAGTTGTTATTTTTTTTTTATTTTTGTATGTCCATGATGACATTTGCTTTGCATGTTTAACTTTTAGTGGATTTTGCAATAAGCTAATGAAGCATATTCTGCTTTAATTTATTGTTGCGTGTTATTGGTTGTTTCATTTTTTAAGAATTCGTGCAATTGCTTTGAATTGTTGAATATTCAGTGGAACGCCACTTATTTTGTTATTTCAGCACTGCTACATACGTGTATGTGATAGACTATTTTGTGCCAACTGAAGGATAATCGATAGGCATGCGTCGATCATGCTCAATATTCATTTCCGCGAGGAAAATTCTTTTTTTCCACCCAAGCCCTTCCTCGCGGAAGTGTGTATTTAGAAACCTCATCAACTTATCACAAAAGAGACTATTCCACAACTTTGTCGTGTATAACATCAAACGTAATTTGATTCATTTTTTTTTATTCTCATACACAGATGGAAAGAAGATTTTTTATTTGTTACAGAGAAATTAGGCGTGGCTTCTGCTCATAAAAAGGGTGAACGATTCATCTATACGGGAATCAGTAAAAAAAAACGACCGTAAATTAGTTTTTGTATTTCTTATAGATAAAGTATATTACAAACACTGTGGAATCAGCCTCATATCTTGACGTACACTTGAAATCGATGACCAAACTTTACGGCAAACGTGATGATATTTCATTCAGAATTGTCGACTTTCCTTTCATCTGTGGCAATATCCCTTCAGCACCTGCGCATGGAGTGTTCATAACACAACTCATACGTTATGCCAGAGCTTGCCGAAAGTATGCAGACTTTTTGTATCTCGCTATAATTCTAACAAATTAGCGTCTGGAACAGGGTTATGTTGCTACAAGATTGAAGTCATCACTACAGAAGTTTTGTGGTCGTCATCATGAACTCGTGGATGGTTACGGTGTACCTATCTGCGCCATGAAAACTGGTTTGTTCAATGTGTCATAGTTTTCATTTCCTCTTTCGTCTACCCCGGGATTGACATTTTATGGACAACTCGCCGGGTGTTTCTAGAAAAGTAGAGGACGCTTACCCTACCGGTGCACCTGGTCCATGCTCCCAGTTTTTAGTGGAGTCCGAGTTGCTCATTTGCTTTTGTTGCTTTGTATGTATGATTTTGTTTGCTTTGTGTTCTTTTTTGTCTGTTTTCCATGGCTGGTCTTTGTCCCTGGATTGCATTCCGCTATAAACGTGGTTCCCTTGATCGCTCTTGTTACGTATTCATCCTCAAAATACGTGTATGTAATAGTAAATATTAACACCAAACGTAGTTAACAGTTTTAGGCATTATTATTAGCTCCATATATTAACAATTAAAATGTATTTAATTGCATACAGAGAAACTTGATTTGACTGTTGCTCTTAAAAGGGGTGAAAAAATATATCTACACAAAGATGGAGGTATTAGTTCAAAGCTCACCATCGATCAAATCAAACATGTGCATAAGCAAGATTCGCTTATAGTAGAAGATATTTGGTACAACAAACACGCCGCCGTTGTATGTTCTAAATCAAGTTAGGATGAAGAATAATATACTGACATGTATAAGGACAAAGTTGTGTTTTTCTTTGGTTTGCGTTCTAGGTAGCGGGTAGGTCTTGCAGTAAAAAGATACAATCATCCAGACAAGCATACGACACTTTTGTTTTTATTTCTGTGCTTTAGGTTTTGTATTGCGTTTCTACTTTCTCATCTTTGCTTTTTATATGCATATTGTAACAATATTTTGACATTCCTAAGTCTGTAGATCCTTATTGTTTCATAAATTCAAATTTGGGCCATGTACTTACTTAGTCTCCTATTTTGGACGCTTCCGTTTATTTTTATTGTATATAAACATGTGAAAAGTATTGCCTACATGTATTTGAGCAATAATTTAGTTTTTTTGGTTTTTTTTCTTCTGGATATTCTATTGTTACAGGACTGTAGATTTGTTTTTACGTTTTAATACTGTATACATTACCTGCATTTAGCTTTTTGTCCTTGCAAACGTGACGTATATATGGTATTTAATAACTACATATACTGCAAAAACTTTGTTTTCACTTATACATTGACATTCCTAGCTATAGCCATAAAACAGATCAGGGTGTAGTCGTCTTAAAAAAGTTCGGGAAAATGTTGGATGTAACACATTAATAAAACCAGTGATCGCATCAAGTGATCACAGGCGGTTATCGTTATTCATACTGCAATAGATTTAAACATCAATTTACATAACAAAACTTCGATCAGATCGGTCACTGGTCATCGGTTCTCGATCCATCAGCGATAAGTCAGCGGTCATCGATCCGACAAATCGTTATGTGGATCGGTTCAAGGATTGTATCTGGTTCATATCATTCCAATTGACTTATGACAGGACTCTATTAAAAACGTAATGACCTGTTAGTAGTACCGTTTACATATTCGTTCGTGTTTTTTCCGGGCATCCAGGTGAGTCAAATTTATTGTTCACTAACACGTGTATCTTGAGGTTGTTTTGCCATGATTTGCTTTAATAATATTTATACGTAATTCTATGGATGTAATGTAAAGGCTTCCAAAGTATTCAGTATCAATAGCAGTATATTCTGGCAAAAACAAATCTCCTGTAATGGCTTCAAAGTTTTCATCGAACGGACAAGAAGTTTGAAACGTTTTCTTTTTTTTAAATACATCACCTAATAAGATATAATGAACCTTTATATCTATGAGGTGCGTTCTGTGCTATATGAATGTAGTAAGAAAAAAATATCATATTTGGTAGCTTAGCTAAAAGCTACAATATGAAAAAATGTTTTGTGTTTTTTTTTTTGTTTTTTGTTTTTTTTTTTTCAAAGAACGTCAGAAAATGCTTTTCTTGATACGTTCCCACCAAATGCAGGTCCGGGTGTCAAAAGAATAGGCCTGCAACAGCGCTAAGCTTGTCGTAAAAGGCGAATAAATAGTGCTCAGGAACCTAGCCAGGGGCTAGGGGCTCCCCCCACAGAGCCATTGGGATGTGTGCCCAGGTGGTGGAATTGGGTATCCCTGGCGTGTTAAATGCTGGGGTTGTCAGGCTATCATACGGAAAACCTGACTGCAAACCATATTGGTGCACCGTGTTGGGAAAGATGCCACGTTCCTCGCACGTTGAAGAACCCTGCTGTGGTATTCGCGCGGAATAGGAACCTTTGCGCCCATCCACAGGAGGCTAAATTGCCCGACCCTACCCATTCCCCTATTTCTAGTGGCAATCAGAATTTGTCGACCCTATTATCCTTGTGTCCCATCCTTTGTTTTCATTTCATTATCATTCATGTTCTTTTTTTCATCCTTTTAATGTTCATCGCCTGAATATAGCTGAGATATTGCTGCTTGGGCGTTAAACCCCAACAATCAATAATCATACATTTCCCGATAAACATTTCACGAGATACTTTATGTCTGTTTCAGTCATAAATCGACGGTACATGGTAATATAAATAATTTCTTTGTCTAGTAGTGTTACTGCACATTAGGACAGTGATATAGCTTTAATATTTTCTGGACGAGACTGCTAATTTCAGTAAGTCACGATTTTTCTCTTAATTTTTCCCCATGACTTGTTTATTAACTTTTTTACAATACGATGAATTGGTATCACACATCGTTCTAAAGTTGCTTATACCAAGGTACAAAAACTAAAAGCAACCCGTATAATCTAATAATATTTCGATTCTACTTAGAATTAAGACTTGTTCCTTCATCAAAGACTTTTTGGGTTGTAAATATTTTAATTGCCGGACTTGTCAAAGTACAAATAAAAGTGTATACAATACAAAAACTATCGATAAAGGACCGGATTAATGTGGTGTTTATGGTAGGCTAATCAGCTGCAAATTATAGTCTATAGTGAACAGATAATACCGGGAAGTACGTATTCAGGGAAGTAAGGAAACATGGCTAGTGATGTAGTAAACAAGAACTTTGTAAGTGGACGTTCTCAATCGTTACTCCTCGAAAGGACATAAAATCCAATCCGGAAGACATATTTCAAAAATGTCTGGTCAAAGTTAGAACATTGAAGTCATCACTACAGAAATTTTATAGACGACACCATGAACTCGTGGGTCATTACAGTGCATCCGTCTTTGACATGAGGACTAATTTGTTCAACGTTTCATATGTTTCCTTTCCCTTTTCGCTTACCATGGACTTGACTTTTTATGAGCAACTCGGCAGGTGTTTCTAGAAAAGCAAAGAATGCTACCTTGGTTCCCTTGATTACTCATTCATGGTATTGAATGCTCAAGGAGAGTGTTCTTGAAACACTTCCTCTTTTAATGTAAAACCAGCTCCCAATTGCTTGAATGCCGCCATTAATAATGTCAAATTGTTTTGGATGTCAATTTTATTGAATAAGTTTACATGAAGAATACGTCAAAATATATTTCAGACAGTTTGGGATTTGAATCATAAAGATTAAGCATTGTTTTCCAGAATTCACCAAAGTCCGTTTAACATTTTTATCTTGTTTTGTGCGTGAATGGTCCGATTTTACAATCGATAAAGTCAGAGAAAACTGTTTTTAATCCTATAACAAAGTATGATTTATTGATTGATTGTTGGGGGCTTAACGCACGAGCAGCAATATTTCAGCTATATGAACATGAAAGGGATAAAAAAATGAATATAAATGGATGATGATGAAATAAAAAAAGGATGGGACACAAGGATAATAGGGTCAACAAATTTTGATTGCAACAAGATAAAAGGGAGGGATGGGTAGAGTCGGGCAATTTAGCCTCCTATGGCGGAGCGCAAAGGTTCCTACTCACGGGAGAATACCACAGCAGGGTTCTTTACCGTGCAAAGAACGTGGCATCTTTCCCCACACGGTGCACCACTATGGTTTGCGCCCAGGTTCTCCGTATTATAGCCTGACAACCGCAGCATGTAACACGCCAAGGGTACCCCATTCCACCACCTGGAACCTGCACGGTGCTATAACGAAATCTCACTAAAAAATGCATGAACAGTTGTATTAAAGTCTTTTTCGGTTAAGGTATTCTTAAAGAATTTGCTCAATTTTGTATTGATTACGGCGTGCGAAGTAATCGATAGTTTTTATACAATTGTTTACGCTTTAAAATGCCAACAAGCAAGAACTGGTCAAAATATATAAAATTCTTGTTAATAAACTTTTTATTTAAAAAATGAATAAAATAATACTATGTGAACTGCAGACCTTTGGTCATACACCATTGAAAGTAAAGTCAAATCATCGAGTTCAGTGACAAGAAGTAATCAAACTCTCCAAAAATGAACATTTTGCTTCTAAAACTGATTCAAAGCTTGATAAATTCTAGATATGTACAATTTCATGTACTCAACAAATTTAAAGGTATGGCGATACAATAGATGTGTGAAAAAAATAAAATCGCCAGAATCCAATATTCTCGAATGTATAGGGTTTTATTTGTTTGTTTGTTTGTTTTTTTTTTTGTACAAGTCCTTTATCAGAGGAGTATTTAAAGGAGATTTTAATACGCTTTGATTATATTATATTCTATGGACGGAGAGATATCGATTTCTTTTCTTGTGAAATTATTTTATAATCATGCAGGCTTTGACACACCCTGAAACTTTAATTATATCTAACACTAAAAATATTGAAATGTGTTTTGTTAACAAATCAATTGCATAATGCTTATATGCAATATATACAGAACGCTTGGATTGATTCCCATAAACCGGTATGAACCAACTGTCCTTAATTCTTGATTTTGTTAGATATTCTTAATGTATGTTTTTAAATGATAAAGAAGCGCCAAACAATGTTTGACTGTATAAACATATCATATGTAGACTGCAAAAAGTAACGTTTTTGCAGTGGATATTTTCTGCAGAATGAATCAAAGCTATTGTCTGATTGTTAATTATCAGATATTTTTAATGTTTGTGTAAAAAATGTGGATAAAGACCTCGTACAAATACATAAATATGTGAGCGCCTCTACACGCCGACATTATAAAATCCCTCCAACATGTCTGGACGGTCATCTTCCACCCTTTTTCATTACTTAATTTTAGACTGGAAGTTATGGAGGTAGACTTCGGGTAATGGACACAAATCATTGGAGTGTTTGTATTCAGTATTTTACATCAATATCATATAAGCATCAGAGTAACTTGATCTGATTTCATTCTTTTTCAAATAAAAGATTGATACAAGTATATCAATTCTTTTAAGGGTTATGTCACTTAGCCTAGGTCTACCACCTTAAATGTTTTACTCTGTATGGAATTGAACGTGGCGCAAACTTTGACACTATTCAAAGCTGTGCAACGTCATCATAAGAAATCCAAGTTGATAGCCGTTTTCGAACACAAATCGCAATAAAAGAATAACATGTGTTCATGGTCTTGCGGTTCGTTAACATTAACATGCTACAGCTACAGGATAAGCACTAAAATGTTGTGGTTAAGTCTTTATATAAATCAAACAGAAGGTGATTCGTTCATGTCAAAAACCTACCAAATTTATTTTTCTTTCTTAATCAGAACACTATTAGAGCATCACTATTGATTTGTCATTCTGTTGTTGTACTTAAACGATAGAAAATACAGATTGTGTGTTAAAATACTTTAGAGGAGTTTACGGGAAACAAGATTATAGCGAAAATCAAAATAATGTAATCCAGGCACAGAGACCAGGTAAGGAAAACAGACAAACACATCAAAGAACATAAAGTAACTAAAATCATACATACAAAGAAACAAAAGTAAATGAGCAACTCGGAATCAACTAAAAACTAGTAGCAATACCAAGATGCACCGGTAGGGTAAGCGTCCTCTGCTTTTCTAGCTTTTCAACTTCTATTGTGATGGCTTCTATTTGGTGGCAACTTAACCCTGTTCAAGACGCTTAATTGTAAAGTAGTTTAGCGCGTAACAAAAAGTCTTAGTAGTAACGGCAATCTTTGGCATAACGTATGCGTATTATCAGATTATAATAGCATTAAATGATTTTTTAACACTGTATATTTATATTTCCCACACTCAGTTAAAATCCCGACTTAAAAACATTATACATCGTTGTTTTTCCACAAAAAATGATACACCTAGATACAAATATGTAGTTCGTGGTAGAGATTCCTTATACTTTTTCCAAATATACAGAAGATGTTTACATAATGCTGGAATTTTTAATCGACAACATATTTGCCTAGTGTGGTGGACGCGTTTTTCAACAAACCGTCGGCATTCCAATGGAAATAAACTGAGCTCCACTATTTGCTTACCTATTCCTTTACTCTTATGAGGCTAGCTTTAAAGCTGATTTGATCCAAAAGAAAGAATATCGTTTAGCTAGATCCTTTAATCTCAGTTTCCACTATATATATGACGTATATTCTTTAAACAATCCTTATTCCGGGGACTTAATGCATCGCATCTACCCCAAAGAACTTGAAATAAAGGATATTACAGACACTGTGAAGTAAGCCTTATATCTTGACCTACACTTAGAAATCGATGGTAAAGAAAATTGGGATATTGGGATGTTGCCACAGATGAAAGGAAAATAGACAAATCTGAATGAAAAGTCATCACGTTTGCCGTAAAATTTGGTCAATAGTTTTCCTTTACAATCGATTTCTAAGAGTAGGTCAAGATATAATGAATTTTAACGGAGTATAGGGAATAGAAGTATAAAGTGTTGAAAAATCAAGGTTGCATTTCTGCTGTTAATTTTTAATCGATCCTCCTCTTGGGACTTCGAATAAACAAAGATAACTTTACAGCAACTTCTTCACAATAATCGTTATAACGTAAGCTAAGCCGGTGATGCTGGATTGATCATTGTAAAATGTAGTAAATATTCAATCTGTAACAATGGATTGTCACTTTGTACCACGCTGAAGCTGTTGCAACAGGATTGTGTTGCTACAAGATTGAAGAAATCACTGCAGAAATTTGAAGTCGTGATCATATATTCAATGTTCACCATGTCAGGTTTTCCTTCTAAATATTGTCTGCACCGTACTGGATGTTTTATGAGCAATTCGGCGGGTAATTCTAGAAAAGAAGAGGAGGCTTACTCGGCCAGTGAATCTAGTCTATGCTCCCAGTTTTTTGTTGAGTCCGAGTTCGCGTTTATTTTATTTTATTTTTTTTATTTTTTTAAAATTTTTTTTGTACGCGTTATTTTTATTATTAAACGTTCTTTGTTGTCTTTGTCTGTTTTTCCAGCCTGGTTTTTATCTATGTACCCAAATCTTGGTTAATTTTGGTTTAGTCCAAGTTCGCGTTGGTTTCTTTGTACGTGTTTTTTTTTCTTTTTTTTTAACATTCTTTGTTATGTTTGTCTATTTTCCCTGTCTAGTTTTTTTTATCTATGTACTCAAATCTTGGACACTTCGATACTCCTTTGAAAAGGAAAAAAATATATTTAGATGTGGAATACTCAGCAATTCTGTCAGACAATGTTAACAGGTTTCAAAGTGAATTCCGATGAGGCAGAGCGAGGTCAACAAAAATACGCTTCTAGTTGGAAAATTGAAAATTATCATATTAGTTGTATCCATTCGAAACATCACACACATATTTAATTTTTGGAGAGATAAAAATATGAAATACTCACATTGTACATATTACAACATAGCGTATTCTGGTATCTTATAGAATTGAGTAGTAGGCCATACCAGGTCATCAATTTAACGGATACAAAGTAATATCGACCTGTTTAATGGATAATTATTCCAAGTTGATATATATATATTTATAAACTAAATCCTTCAATTATTTTAAATTAATGTTATTGTTGACGTTCACTGAACCGTGCAGAGATCAAATGATGGTATTTTCACATAGGAAAGCATAATTAAGTGATATTTTATTGTCTGAGAAATGGATTTTTGACATGTATGTTTCTGATTTTCCCATTTTGCCTGATTCTTAAAACACTTACACTTAAGAGAGATGTTCAGTTCAACTTTACACTTTGGTCTTGATCTAATATTGGCACATTGGATTGATATTAAAATGTACAGGTTCGCTAGCCGATAACGACATCCAAACCTACAAGTAAAATTGAGTGAAAATATTATAAAAATAACGATTACAAACTGCTGCCGTCAACTAATCGTGAAGTTAAGATTGACTTGTATATCTTCGTACCGATAGGCAATGAATCAAAAACACTTTGAGTTTTATTGATAATGGCATATTCGATGATCTGTATTTCGAAAACAAAATTTCATTTTGAACGTACTTTTGAATTATTATTTTCCATACAATATCATATATACATATATTTAAAACTTAGGCATAAGTGCTATTGATTTAGATCTTTAAGTTCTTTTAAATTTAAATTTCGAACATGAAACCCAAAACGTCAGTTCTGTTGTGCGTAATCATCTTCATTTTAAATATCAATTACATTTTTCAATGCAAACCATACTACTTTGTGAACCAATTCGCAATGAGAAATGTTTAAAACTTTAAATCATGTTGAGTCCTCATTTTTTAACATATTGAAAAATCTTTATTTATTTACATATTGCTAGGCAGCTATTCCCTTTTACAACAATGAGAAGGCCATGCGAGTACAGTAATGAACCACTAGTTCGTGATGAAATGACAACCTTGGTTTTTTTTTTTTTTTTTTTTTTTTTGTAATGATGACTAACAAGAGACGATTTTGTTATCCACTTTGTTAAAATTATATATATGATGTAATGTACATTCCCCTGCAGACGGATTTAACATCTCAAAGATGATACGATATTCTAGAGTCAGCAATACGTGTTTTGCTTTAGGACAACGGCTCTGACGATCGATAGGAATCGCTATTCTTCTTGAGTAACACGCCGGAAGTGTGTCAAAAAAGAAACAGAGTAATTGGTTCACATTCAAAACAATCACTTCTAAACGTCATGCGGAAGTTCCGAAATGCATCACCTCCCACAACATCATTTTGAGCCATTCTACATATATAGAACGTCACTAACTCAACGTCGCTTCTGAAAGATTGAACAGTGCTAATAACTTTAATGTATATTTTGATTAAACCTATTTCTAAAGTAAAACCAATATGTTTTAGTAATTCAATTGAAAAATGAACAAATATCATAAATATGATTCGTGACATCGGCGATCTTATCTTAGGAAACAGATCCTCCAAGCATGATTTCAAGATTTATTTTTCTTTTGCGTCCCATTTGGTTCCTCCGGGCTTCGCTTCAATTTTTCTTTTTAGTATTTGCTTTATCCAATGTTATATGCTGTTTATATATCATTCTTATATTCGTGGGAACCGATTTTGTGGTTTAAAGAAAAAAAACGCCAGTTCGTAGTTTCTTTAATGTGTTTATTTGACCAAATTATCACACAATTTAAGGGAAATTTCCATTTCATTATTCTAATTATGTTCATGTCTCTTTTTGGACGAGTAATCAAGGGAACCAAGGTAATAGCGGTAATCAAAAGAATGTAATCCAGTGACAAAGACCACATGGAAAACCGACATACACAACAAAGAACATATAGTAACTAAAATCAAACATACAAAGTAACAAAAGCAAATGAGCAACTCGGACTCCACTAAAAACTGGAAATAATTATCAAAATTTCGAAGTATTATGTTTTGTTTTAAGGCTACATATTTAGCTATTCTTGCAAAATGAATTTTTTTAATGATTATGACTAGTAGCTAGTGCAATCATAAGAGCTAAAGGGCGGTGTATGTCAACGTTTAAGACATATGCATAGAGTCCAGATTTTATCTTAGGTATTTTGATTGATAAGAATATAGTGAGATACATGTATCTTAACGATTTTCTAGTTTTTAATTAAATTCCTTATGAAAAACTTTTTTTATATGAAGGTACATTTTACAAGAATTAGGGATTGCACTTGTCACAATCTTGGTTTCTAGGGGTTGATACATGTAGAAGTAAACTCTAATTTCTAGGGTTCTATGCTTTATTGCCAAAAAAAGTTAATGCCCTGTAAAATAAAATTATATTTAATACACAGACCAAGATAAATAATAGCATTTTGCTAATCAAGATAATATTAAAAAATAACCATATACTCCATATTCAAATGAAGCAAATTATAACAAATGGTAAACTATCTAATCAAACATATTAAATAGAAAAAAAAACAGCGTCAGAGCATAAGGATAAAGTGCATACAGTAAGCGTAAAAATAGCAAAGCAAGTACATAAGCAAAGAAAAAACTCAAAAATACACTTAGCTTACCTCGCATATCGTGCAAGAGGCACTTTTGTAAATGGTCACGGGAATAGTAAAAGTCCCCAGTACTACTGTATTTTACCTGAAGTATCAAAAATGGCTTACTGTATTTATAGTTTAAAACAATTACTTTATGAAAACAATATGTGATCGATTTAAAGACTTACACTTTCACTTTCGAGCGGTCCACTCGAATTGTTAAATGAATCCAGGGTATTATAGTGTAAGGGAGGGAAACCAATTACAAAAGGTGTGGAAAATTTTTTTTTGGTATTTAGTTATACCATTTCTGAAACGGACCTTTTTTCACTTGACTTTGACTTAAGTACATTATCATTACTATCTGACGGGTAGTATAGACAAAATTCGCCGTTATAACAGCCCGTGACTCGTTATAAATATAGAATTCATGCTTCTTTACCTCAATTAAGCTTATAACTAATATATATGACAAATGTTTCTAAAAGATAGCAGTGTCAATATTTTTATTTTTCATACCGGGTTGTTCAAATATTTGATTTTTTTTTCATTTACTTTGCAAAGTGGTTTTGTTCTTTCAGTTGTTACAGCCTGGTATAGAATTAAAAATTGGATATTTATATGCGTACTAAACTAAATGAATGGAATATATTAGGATGCAAACGCCCCTGCATCACAACACATTTCATTCATTTATTTTGTACATATAAACATCAAATTAATTCAAATTCAGTTTTTTTTTTTTAAATTAAATTAATTTGATCATGTAACTTTTACACTTATTTTGCAACTTGTTTAACCCAATAAGACATTTTTTGTGTGAGCATATTTTGTTTTTGTTCCGGTTTTTGTAGTATAAATGGCTCCTTGCCTTTGTTGTTCGTTCGTGTCTTTATTTCTTCTTTAAGAGATATAATAACAATACCATAAACAATTAAATACAAACTATAGATGCAATGTAACCAGGAAGTGGAAGAGTAATCAAGGGAACCAAGGTTATAGCGGTAATCAAAAGAATGTAATCCAGGGACAAAGACCAGACATGGAAAATAGACATACACAACAAAGAACATAAAGTAACTAAAATCATACATACAAAGTAACAAAAGTAAATGAACAACTCGGACTCCACTAAAAACTGGGAGCATGGACCAGGTGCACCGGTAGGGTAAGCGTCCTCTGCTTTTCTAGAGACACCCGCCGAGTTGCTCATAAAAAGTCAAGTCCGGGGTAGATATGAACATGAACATAAAATCGGAGTTCACATGTTAAATATATACATAGTCGTTACATTCTGAGACGTTTGTATAATATTGATTTGTTGTGACATGCATCATAAATTTGATCCTCTATCCTACATAATAACATCTACATGAACTGTCCCGTACTACCATACATCGTGTACTAATATAAGTTAAGATAACAGAACTTATAGAAGGGTCTGAAAAATTCCCAACGATGTTAGAACTGTCAAAAACAAAGCAAAGTTTGGTCGTTTCCTCCGCGGGACACGAACTCGTACCGCTGTGACATCTATGGCAACACCGCCTGCACAAAGTTCAGCGCCCTAAACCACTCGGCCAGCTATGCTATATATAAATATAGCTTTCACTGATCGGGTCATTCCTCCTCGTAGGATTAATCTAGGGCTGTAACTTTGTACATGATGTATACAAACACACACACACACATGCGTATACCTAGTATATATAAGTTTAATTAGGTGTTTTCTGCATTAGCTTTGCCCCGGAACTCAGGAGTAAATTAAGCTTTCAAGGCATTGTATAACATGAACGTGTTATTATCTCATGAAATTGAATGTATCGACTTCGATTGATGTCAATGGTTTTCCTAAAACTACCTGATTTTAAAAATAAAACTTGAAGTCGGCCTTTTTATTTTCCTTTTAAAATAAACTCTTGTAGTTTTTAAAAAGAAGTTTTTTTTTTTAGGTTTGCTTTAAAATAAGTCTCATGATTACATAAAGATTCATCTCACAGGGTCTGTCATGTTTAATATAGTCATTGACCGGGCTCAAATTAATTCATAAAAAATATTTTTAACTTCTATATTTATTCAGATCTAAAACTTTATCACAAACATGTTCACAGGATGGCGAATTTACTCCAAACTTTATCTTCCTCCGCGTATGACCTGAAACACAGAAAATAAGTTTAATCTATAGTGATTCAGAAATAACATTAAAATGTAAGGAAACAATATAACGATCTATTAAGTAAGAAGCAACAATTTGCATCATGTACACTAGTCTAAATGAATTAATTAATTATACAATAATTCAATCTGAATTTCATTTGTTAATCCATTTGGATTTATTCACAATACCTTTAAATACTTACAAATTCTATGTGAACACATCAAATGCTATTATTCAATATTTTTATATGCAAAATTGTCAGTAGTACTACATGATTTGACACTTATACCATTTTACTGAAAATCAAAAAAAAATATATTATCCATATAAATGTAAATAATATAATTATAACATCATGATATTTAAATTAATTGTTCAAAGTAATTCATTGACTACCACTAAAACTCTGTCTGAGCTGAAGGCATTAATTGCCACATAAACAAAGGGGAACAATTTGTAAACAAACACAAAATATATTGATCTTTACGGAAGGTTTTAAAACGACCAAATCTAGTAGTAACACATTTCTATACAGATAAGAAGCCATAGATATTGTCACGAAAGTGAAATTATACGAATATATTCAATGTTGTTCTGAAATTTCTTTTCCGACAAAATTTGTCGTTGGAACTCTCCGTTACTCCCCATTAGAACCAAAATTTCAACTGTTGATTCCGGTAACATACTTCATTGTATAGCTACAAAAAATATATAGTCAAAAATCTGTAGGCAAATATAAATTTCATTCTCAAAACCAGCCTGGTATATGTACGGAGTTAAGAGAAATCACACTTTTACCTCGCAATTCTACACCTACTTGGTGGATCTGCCATCTTTGTATCCTGGTTTGCATACCCCAGATGAATCAATCATTAATCACTATTATTTAAGCATAGTAAAATATCATTACAGATCAAGCATGAAAAAGAATATAGAAGATTACGACTAAAATTGCAATACAATCACCAGTTTCCCAAAGTTCGTCTGTCAATCGGTCGAAGTCAAATAGTAAAACATATTTCACATTCATACAAGTCAAATGATATTTTTTTACACAATACATAAAATATTCATATAAAACAACATTGCAGACTATTGTACACACTCAACATTTTTCAAGATCTAATGAATTTAATTTTAGGTACCACCTTTCAAAGGTCAGCAAAAATCACCATTTCACTATAATACTACAACGTATTAGAGACTGAAACCTATTATCAATAAGTTTTTAAAAAAACAAAACAACAAAAAATGTGAATGTTTTTAAAAGTAGTGCAAAACAGATACAATTAATGCCATATATATTGGATTTTATATATATAGCATTTGATTGTTATTTGTGATTGTCATTTTTAACGGTAAGTATTTTTTAATAATTTCAATATATTTAATATTTAATATTCCGGCACTGTATGCATACAACCAGGATTTGCATTTGCTGAGTAAGTCAGAGGGCTTGCTACCAGAAAGGGTGGGAAGGCACATTTTATGCATCCTTTTGATAAATGTACATGTTTGCTTGATTTGATTATCTCGTTATTGTAATCATTTGGCTCTGATTCAATTTTTTTCCCATGGAACTTCTTTAAAGCCAAGTATTGATAATCTGGCCCGGGAATTTCTATTTTTATATGAATAGTTTTTTTTTCGTTGATTGTATCAGCTAGGTTCGCGAATGATCGATACTTTTGTGTAATTGAGCAGACTCGGAGTGCTTAAATACAAGGCCGTTTGTAAAAGAAACAATTTAAATAGTAAAAAGCATTATATCAAATAATGTACTTTAATTGCGTATTGGATTATTGAACTTGTTCTATTTCTCTCCCTATAAGCTTAGGATAATAATTGGAATACTGTGACATATGAACCGTCGAATGATTTTGCCTTTCTCTAGCTATTTAAAGCATATCAAAGTGTTTTGCCATTTTTAAATGGTAATCTGCTTATATATGGTTAAATTTATGTTGAATCAGTATATATATATGTAGCTAAAATATAACACGGGATTTATCTGAAAGTTAAATTTATTCACATTTTCTGGACTTGTTTCTGAACTCCAGGTTAGTCAATTCCTACTTTTATCAACAAATGCAAAATACCCCTAAATTGTTTCACTTTTATTTACATGAATGTCATGCTTTTATTATGAAAATTCGGAAAACTCCGGTAAAGGATCCCTGAAAAAAAACCAACAAAAAACAACAGGATATCGTGTAGATTTTTTTAATGGCATCCAGGATGATCTTATTGTTTGTTTTGTTTGTTAATTGCCTGTAAAATTTTCGATGAAATGAGTAAACTGATAATAACCTGGACCACCCCCTTTTTTAAAATATTTTGATCCGTCCCTGGTATTAACAACGTCAATATAGAAGGGAAATAAAAATTGAACCCATGGTAATCAGACAATCCGTTTTATGACTAGATTTAGATATCATATGTACATATGTGTTTTCGTCGGAAATTTCCTTGATTCCTCTTTCCACATTTTGTGAAAAAAATGTGGCAAGGATAAGCAAATTATGTCAGAGAATTCGAATCCACGGTGTTAATAAATATGATTTAAAGAGGGATAATCATCTTGATCATTGGAAATGCAGAAAATGTTTAAACCTTTGTTGAAAAAAAAAAAAACAAACGTCATTGCCAATAATGCTTCAAATTCCAGGAAAAAAAGAAGTTATTTTTTAATTTTTTATTCATTTATATATTTTGGGGGTAACTCGTCCATATACTTTTGCTGACATCCTTTATTATACATCTAAATAGTAATAGACTCAGGATGTTCCCTAGTATGATGTAATAACCAGTAAAAGAAAGTTTCATGGTAGAAAAGTAGGGAAAATGATATTCGGCTCTAAAACCTCATACATTGTAATCTAATACATCTACAAGTAGTAGTCCTTAGTTTGTACATTAATGTTATTTATAGTCAGTTTCTCTATTTTCATTGTAACAAGAGATCTTTTTGAACTGATTAATAGGTATCTTTAAATGTGTAACATATTTTTCAAAGTTGCCAGATTTTAAAAGGGGAGAGTTGGGATTACGCCAAAGTACTTTAACCACGTCGCATTTTTATTTGCGCCTGTCCCAAGTCAGGAAGTTCTGGCCTCTACATGTATTTTCTTTTTCACCTTTAGTTTATTTTTATGTTACTTGAGTATATAGAGGCAACTCTTTCGCTGTACTTCTCTATAAGATACAGCTGCAGCCTGCCCTGTAGTATGATGATTTCCTCGTCGTTCATTGAAGACCAATACGTTGGTTGATATTTTCATCTCGGTAGTGTTCTTGTCTCTTTGACATATACTCCATACCTATTCTCGTTATTTTACATGGAAAGGTACATTGTAAATAGGAAGAGTGTAAAGGGGGCTTGGGTTGTTTTCTTGAGGTCGACATACCTATAGGTTTCTGTGTCAAAATGTCCATCCATGCACATATATGTATATGTACTTCAGGCCAGAGGTAACTTACTACTCTGGGTTGGTTCCTGTGTCAATTTTTCCATACACATAAGGAAAGCATGTTTCGCCGATTTTCCAGTTTGGAATATCGAACTTACTATATACACACAGAGACCTATATATATATAGTTAAATTTATTGATGGGTCTATGATACAAGCCTATCGACCTTCCGAAAAGCTCATAAGTTGCACTCCATATAAGAACCGTGAAAATTGTGATTCATGGTTGGAAAATCTGCATGTATGTTAATTTTTGATATTTTGTTTAAAATGTCATCGTAAACAGAAAGTAACATGTGGCTTTTCATGTAACCCTTGTTCATAGGAGATAAAAATCATGTAGAAAATACTGGATATTTCAAAATTAAGGGAGATAACTCTGTAAATGACACTAAAGTACAATAGAAACTCATTGGATTTTCCCTGTGGATTGTCTCATAAAAGCAGACTGATTGGAATGTATAATTATACATTTTATCATACTGACGTATAAAGCAACTTAATAACAAAAATAAAAATTTGTAGCCTTTTTAAGTGAATCAAATTTTACAGACTTTGCACGATTCTTACAAAGACTGTTATAATTTTTCAAAACCTTCGTAAATTTGCCATCTATTATTGACTGGTATTTTTTCCATTACATGAATTTGTATGTCGTACCATTCCACTTCGCCGTTTTAGGTCAAGGGTGATAAAATGAAACAAGTCTCTTAATTTCTAAAAATGTTCTAATTTGGTTTTTATAACCTAAAAGATTCACTTCCCACCTTTCACCGAGACCTGGACAATATAACATTCAACATTGTGTAGAATTTTAAAAATAGCTTCGATTGAATAGAACGGTTTCAAAATACAATACGTTTCGCATTCGTAAGTCCTTTGAATTTTTATTTCATTCAAAATATGTCATATTTGACGTCATGGTGTCACGTTCAGATAAAAAATGTAATCAATTTTTCCCGAAGGTCCAACCAACCACAAAGCTTATTACAATTGAAACCAATTCATAGCTTGCTAGATTACAGATTGATCCAACTTAACAAAACATGTACTCATCAAAAGAGCAGAAGTATGGAGAAATAATGGATGTGTGTAGGAAAATAATCAAATCTTCGGAACCTGATATTGTGGAATGCATAGGTAACTTCTTGTGCGTGCGTTTGTGTGTTTATCTGCTCAAGTACAGTCTTCGAAGTCTTTAAAAATAGCATGTTTAAAACAAAGAAAATAATATTATGCGCAATTTTAAATGCTGCTTTTACAAAAAAAAAAAAAAAAAAAAAAAAATATCTTCTTTGAAAACAAATGCATGTACATGTACCTAGTGGTCTGCCTGACTACCAGCTACGTAATTTATCCTGTTGACTTCTACTGATTATATTTGTATTCTTAATCGGTGCATAAGGATGCACATGTACATGTACATGTTTCTTAGTAAAATTGCAGTCTATATTGTATTTCCCAATGGTTATTAACTCACATGTAATGGGTTTTTATTTCAAGAACAAATAGAAATGATTTCGTTTCTGGAACTAATAATTACCCATATTATATTTAAAAAAAAAGAAAGAAGGGAAAAAAGACGAAACGAAACCGTTTCGTATCGTTGCGTTTCTAGAATAATAGTCCCCGCATGTATGTAGAGTTTCAATAACTATTAAAGAGTAATCAAGGGAACTAAGGTTATAGCGGTTATCAAAAGAATGCAATCCTGGGACAAAGACTAGACATGGAAAACCGACATACACAACAAAGAACATAAAGTAATTAAATCATACATACAAAGTAAAAGTAAATGAGCCACTCGGACTCCACTAAAAACTTGGAGCATGGACCAGGTGCACCGGTAGGGTAAGCGTCCTCTGCTTTTCTAGAAACACCCCACGAATAGGCCTACGACATGTACAGAGTTACGTTACAACACTGTGTATTCCTTTTTTTTATTTCAGAGAAAATATGTAACTTTAATGACGATAAGACTGTTGTGATTGCCGATCTTTGCACAGCAGATGGGATTAACTCAATTGATATATTTTCAAAACTAAAAGGTAAATAAAAGTTTTGTGCATGTGCACATCAAACGTAATCAATATTGATTTGGATTTGGACTTTGCTAGCGCACTGCACCAATCGTATAAGGAACATTTTCGGCATGTAACAGTATACTGGTTGAAAATGTAAACGTGTTTGCTCGGCTCAAGTAGGTAGACTGAGGGAATATTAGATTATTTAATATTTTTTTCAACGAGAGGGAGTTTCTCATGCTTATATCGTCGAGCGGCTATGCCGCAAGACGAGATGAGCATAAGAAACTCCCGCGAGTTGAAAAAAAAAAAATAATAATCTGTTTATCGCTGTTTTGCTGAATTGTAAGGTATTATTTTTTTTATTTTCCGTTTTCTTCACCTAAATATGCAAGTTTTATAAGCACTGCAAAATTTTCTTTTCGGAACTATTTTTCAGCGACGTGCTACGTGACGTCACGTATGTTGTGCAGCTGTGATACACATTTTTTTAATCGGTTAACTATGACGGTCGCGTTTAAAGAAAATTTGTGGAATAATTTTGGGATTTATTCATTCGTATTGGGTAAGTTACTGTATATAATCACTTTCCATTGTAGACTAGAAAATATTGCCACAAATTAGCCATTATTTCATATGCAGTAAACAAACAGACGGTTATTTTGGTCGTCAAATATTCCTACGCTGTTACCTGTATATAACGCGAGGACATAGAAACTAGCGATAATTTTCATTCTCACTCGACCGGCGTGAGATTGAAAATTATCGTATAGCAAGATCAAAGGGATTTTAAACAAAATAGCGATAAAGGGACATAACTCTTGAAATCAGTGATATGTTTGTATCATATTTAATTTCACCGAAGCCTATCAAACTTTCATTTGAAACATAATAAAATCAGTGCAAGTTACTTTAATGCTTACATAAGATTGATGTAAAATACTAAATACAAACGTTACAATGATTTGTAAAAATTGTGTCCCTTATTCTAGGTCTACTTCTTTTAGAGAAGTCAGGCAAATCCTATGATATGGGTGGCATGAATTATTTTAAAGTTCCCTAACAAATCAACTAAATTTTGCTCAAAATAAGAGCTGTTGCCATTTTTTTCAAAGCTTTCTATGTACGTTTTGTCGCTGAAGTGATCGTTGCGGTAAGTTAATCCAAGATTCAACTTAGAGGAAGGGTGCATATGTGATATGAAATGGAAACATTTGATATGAAACATTTTTAAAAAAGAAAGTTTGTCACCCACTTCCTGGTTTTTGCATTGGCACTCTAGACCTCTTAAAATAAAAAAAACAACAACAACAAAAAACAAAAACAAAACAAAACAAAAACAAAAACAAAAACAAAAACAAAACAAAACGAAACGAAACGAAACGAAACGAAACAAACAAAAAACAAAACAAATGTTGAAAAAATATCAATACAAGTATGATGATGCATGCTACCTAACTCACTGCTATCAGTTTTTTGTTTCTTTTCGTCATTGTATAATATTGGTACTTTTGTTGTTACATGTGTAATACGTCTTTCACATTGACTTCATGGTCGTGTTAAGAGGATGCCCATGTAAAATCCAGGCAATGGGTGGCACGTGACAAATTTTGTTTTAAAAATAATGTATATAAATTTCATATCGCAAATGCATCCTTTCTCAAAGTTAAAAGTATGATTTTGATTAACTGTAACAATTAAAGAGAAATAAATTACAAATGAACTATTAAAATTCGTTGAAAAAAAATCTTCTTTTTGACCAAATTGTGTTGCTTTGCTAGGGAAATTTAAAATCATTTTCTGAGCCATCAATAATCGGTTTGAAAAAAAATATTATACTATCTTACAAACAAATGGTATATACGTTATAATGGAGTAAAGAATTCAGTGGGATATAATTGAGCCTGTGCCACCTATATCATAGGATCTGCCAGATTTTTAAAAGAGCAGTCTCTAAAATTGTGAGCTTGCTTAATGTAACGTAAGTCTAAATTTCTCTCCGGAAGTTACATCCAAACGATTTTTAAACATTCCATACTACACGCTCATTGTTTAAAGGACATCGATTTTTGTATATTCGACTGATTTTGTTATAAAAATTATGCATCTATCTCACCGAATCTATTGTTAATCTTGTTTAATACACAGAGGTCATCGATAAACGAAACAGAGATGTATTACTACTGATGGAGGACCAAATTTGTAACAATTTCAATACGTTACTCACAAATGTCCATGGTAAGTGATGATAGATAGTATACACGTTTATGTTACAAACAAAGCAATGAGAGGCACATGTAGTTACGAAATGAAAGGTATTGTAACGGGAGAGCATAATTTGTCTCACAAAATTATACTCCGCCACCGAAGATCGAACTCTCGATCGCCCGGTGACAAGCCAGCGCCAACCCGATTCGGCTTTAGCCAAGTCAATTAAGTGGCTACTTAAATCTCATTACCTACTACAACGCTGGTACATGTAGGCGTCCTGCCATAGTATATATACGGAGAGATTGCGATCATTGGTGGATCCAGGAGAGGTGAAGAGCAGGATGTCTGACCCCCTTTTGTTGGGACATTTCGTCGATTTCGTGCAATATTTTGGCAAAAATAAGGAAATCATAGCCTCACAAAAATTGAGAGTGTAGAATTTGTTGTAACGTAGAAAGACAAGTACAAATACAAAGTATTGTGACGTCATATAACCTACCAATATTTTTGTTTCTGTGTTTTGTTTTGTTTTGTTTTGTTTTGGGAAAGGGCTTTTTACGACCAATCTGGAACCCCCGCTCTCTTTTTAAAAAAAAAAACTGGATCAGCCCCTGGATATATACAACAATAACAAATATGATAAAATTTTTAGAAATACGGTAATGATAGGTGGTATTTTATTGCATAACTAGTTGAATTATACAAAAGTTTACCTTTTGCGTGTATTATAAATGTACTTTATGTCAAAACTAGCTTTATTTTTCATCAATCTTTGCTAAATTTTAATAATTACCTGATCATTCATTCGTTGCAAATAAGAATACAGATGAGACCAGTTCTAACCTCTCAGGGGAAGTCAGAAGAGCCGGCACTTAGGCAGTTGTGAAAGTGTCATAGAACAGTTCTATAGCCAGCTCGTCTGAACGTTCTGCTAGCAGGACGGGTCTACGAGTACATTTCTGCTACTAGAGCCAGCTCGTCTGAACGTTCTGCTAGCAGCACGGGTCTACGAGAACATTTCTGCTACTAGAGCCAGCTCGTCTGAACGTTCTGCTAGCAGGACGGGTCTACGAGAACATTTCTGCTACTAGAGCCAGCTCGTCTGAACGTTCTGCTAGCAGGACGGGTCTACGTGAACATTTCTGCTACTAGAACCAGCCCTTCTGAACATTCTGTGACCAAGTGGGGCGTGATGGTAAATGCTGGCCCAAATATAACACGAATGTGGAACTACTTTTATTAACACATAGAAGGCATTGAAAGATCTACAAAATAGAGAACAAAAGGAATAATGAATAAATATACAAAATAGACCAATTATTGTCAAATACATGCAAAGCATAGAAAATCATTGCAAATATTCAAACAACTTGCATAAATCAAATTCATTTGCATGTTCAAAACAATTTAACTTAACGAACACACGAAAAGAACACAAATCATCAATTGAATATTTAAATGTAATACCCACAGTTAACTATAACTGTACACAACTGACCATTTAAAGTCCTTTATAAGTACTCACTATAACAAGGTATAACATTAAATCAATTAAACTGATTCAATGATCTGCAAAATCAATAAAACAAATTGAAATAAAACATTGAAATACAAAAATGCTTTAAATGCAAAGTGCCAGTACGAAAAATGAAAAGTAAGAACATGAAAAAGTAACATCATAAATACCTTATCTGCTGGCTATACTTCTAACAATTAAAAGCGGACATTCATCTTGGCCTCCCAGTTCCACATTGAAATACTATAAAAAGTTCTGAGTATTTATACCAAAATATAGTACTACTCACAAGTGGAAAAACTAGAACATCCAACCTCTAAATATATTAAATCCAATAACAACCAGTGAGCAGATTTTCAGCACAATGCGAAGAAAATGCAAAATGCAACGAAGCGTAGAGTAACTCAGACCACTGTAGAGAACAGATCAAAATTTCGAAAGAAATATAAGTCAATAAATGGAAAACAATAATTATTTTGATAAGTAAAAATCAGCTTGTCCACATACTCCCCAGCTGAAATGTTATCGTCTCGATAAACAATACCAAAAATTAACTCCACATACTCCCAAATAATAGGAACAATAGTAAAATGACAACATACATTTACCATAATCAAAATGATAAATTGAAGAGTCAACAGCACTACAAATCACATTGTATTAAAATTACTAACTTTTGTAAGCAGTTTACTTTGCTAATAAATACTAACTACAATAAACAGCACATGGTAGTCTATTCGGATTAGAATGTTTACCAGCATTTATCCTCGTACTTCGTCTCGGTACCATCAGAGTATCATCATCATCACCGTCGCTCGAATCGTACGGAGTAAGTTCATCACAATCCGGCCGACACTTCAACACATGTTGACGATTCAGCGTCCTGGATATACCAGCTCCATCACTAGGTTCAACGACAACGGTATTTTCGGATGATCTTACCACTCGGTAAACGGCGGAGTCCCAAGTGTCTTGAATCTTGTTACGCCCATGTACGCCACGATTCCTGATGTAAACCGAATCTCCCTCACGGATTTCAGGATTAAAATGTCTCTTGTCGTGCTGTTCCTTCCTGTACGATGCACGGTCTTTCATCTGCTCCCCAGCTTTTTCGTGAGCATATCGTAGACGATTCTGATGTTCAACAATCCATTCATCTAAAAGAACTTCAGAGTTATTAGATTCATTATTGCACAACAAAAAATCAACAGCTAATTTTGGATGCCGTCCGAACAATAGATAATACGGACTGTAACCAGTTGATGAATTCATTGATACATTGTACGAAAATACAAGTTCTGGTAAATATTTCGGCCAATTTTTCTTTTTGTCAACAGGTAACGATTTTAAAAGATTGTGTAGAGTTCTGTTAAATCGTTCACATTGAGCATTTCCTTCCGGGTGATACGGTGTTGTACGAGTGCGATTAATGTTGTACAGTTTACAAAGCTGGCGAATAACGTCAGATTCGAAATTCCGACCTTGATCGGAGTGTAAGCGCTCAGGTACCCCATAAATGCAAAACCACTCGGTCAATAAAACGTTTGCAACGGTGTCTGCTTTTTGATCCTTCGTGGGAATTGCCCTAGTAAATTTTGTAAAAATATCAGTCATTACCAAAACATTCTCTTTGCCATGTGCTGGTTCAAGTATGGTAAAGTCAATTGCTAAAATTTGTAACGGTTTGTTGGCAATGAGGTGCCCCATAGCTGGTCGAATACTAGGTTGCGGCATTTTTGAAATCACACAACGTCTACAATTCTTACAATAATCTTTAATTGTGTTAAACATACCTGGCCAATAGCATCTGGTCCGTATGGTGGTAAACGTACGTTCAATCCCTTGATGTCCTAAATCGTCATGGCACTTTCTCAATACTTTGTCCCTCAGAACAAATGGCAAAATCAACTGGTTTATCTCACCATTTATCGGATCACGTATCCTTCTATAAAATATACCATTTACAACAATCATTCTGTCCCATTGACGTAAAAGAGTAACTAAATTTCTATCTAACTTGTGTATTTCTGACCGTGAAGGTTTAACCTTAGTGTTCCAAATTGCAATAAATTTACTTATTACTGAATCAGAATTTTGTAAATTTCGAATTTCACCTTTGTCAAAAGTTGGTAAAGTTGTATGAGCTTCTTCAACAAAAACAGTTTGACAGTCTTCAGACCTAACATTCTGAACTACATCACCTGGAACTGCTGTACCGGTAGCAAACTTCTGTAGCAATGTTTTTATATCTTCGGACTTTGCAAGTTCTACCTTATTATGTGTTCTAGACAAAGCGTCAGCATTTAAATTATGCTTTTGTGGTCTATACCTGACATCAAAATCAAACACTGCTAATCGGGACAGCCACCTCTGTTCCTGTGCTGAAAGTTTTGACGTCTGCAAATAACATAATGGATTATTATCGGTATAAACAGTAAACTTAGAACATAATAAATAGTCTCTAAATTTCTCAGTTATCGCCCAAGCTACTGCCAATAGTTCTAACTTTCTAGAACTATAATTGTTCATATTTCGCTCGTTCGGTCTTAATGCTCTACTCGCATAAGCAACAACTCGTAATTTTCCTTCCACATATTGAGATAACACAGCACCTAAGCCTTGCATACTTGCATCGGTTTCCAAAACGAATGGTTTATTAAAGTTTGCATATGTCAATATCGGTGCAGAAACTAAGTGTTCTTTCAACGTATCGAACGCTTTTTGACAATCGGTGTTCCAATCTTTTCCAAAAAGTTTACGTGGATGTGGTGTATACTGCTGAGCCAATTGATTCAAAGGAGAAGCAATTTTGCTAAAGTCTCTTATATAACGTCGATAGTAACCAGCTAATCCCAAAAATGATTTCAATTTCTTTACATTTGACGGAACTTCAAAATTTTCTATAGCACTAACCTTGTCAGGATCTGTGTGTATACCATCAGCAGACACCACGTGACCAAGATATCTTACTTCACGCTTGAAAAAATGGCATTTTGAAGGCTTCAGTTTCAGTCCATGCTGTCTTAAACGCTGAAAAACTACTTCAAGACGTTTTAAATGATCATCAAATGTACTAGAAAATGTGATAATGTCATCAAGAAATACAAGCAAAATTTGAAACAGTTCATTTCGAAAACAATGCTGCATTAACCGTTGAAATGTAGCCGGCGCATTGCAGAGTCCGAAAGGCATGCGTAAATACTCGTACAAACCCATAGGAGTAGTAAACGCAGTTTTCTCAATATCATCATCATTCATTGCAATTTGGTTGTAACCAGAAGTCAAGTCCATCGTAGAAAATAGTTTAGCGCCACTGAGAGCATCAAAAGATTCTTCAACTCGCGGAAGCGGAAATGCGTCTTTGTTGGTTTTCGAGTTAAGTAAACGGAAGTCAACACAGAGCCTCAGAGAGTTATCTTTCTTTCTGACCAAAACGATCGGCGAAGCATAAGGGCTGGTGCTTTCACGAATGATCTTATTTTCTAGCAACTTTTTGATATGATTCTTAACTTCCTCATATTGTGTTGGCGGTATACGCCTGTATGGTTGTACGATCGGTTTATCATCTTGCAGCCGAATGGTATGCTTAACGGTAGAAGTGAAACCAACATCATTATCATCTTTTGAGAAAACATCTTTGTATCTATAAAACAACTTTTGAACAGCGTTTAACTCAATTTTGTTAACAGATAGATGGCTTATATCAACCGGCATTTCAAATTGTTTATAATCATCATCAACTTTAGAATTCGGAACATCAGAAAATGGTAAATTACTGTGGAAAATTATTTCTTCAACAGAATCAGTTCGAATGAACTCAATACGTGACCGATTGTTTTGCTCTACTTCTCCTTTCATAAGAATGCCAACTCTTGTTTTTGGTGCAATATAAATGTCATCACTGCCTAGGTTTGCGACTCGAAATGAAAAATGACCACGTTTGACGGTTACAAAAGTGTGTACTACGACTAGTGAACTTGGCAAATGTCCGCTTGATTTTAATGGTTCTATTACGGCATCATATATTCTAGGAAGATTTGGTCCTGTGCCATTTAAAGTAACAACAGACGAAGCAGGTATGCGTACAGGAGAACTAGCGCAAACTTTAGCATAACCAATAGTGTTCAAATGTTCATTTTTAATGCAAGCTTTAAATTGCTCTTTAAGTTTTGAATTTTCCGCAATAGTGGATACTTCTTCGCAAAAATTCCTGCCAAAATCAAATTCTAAAATGTTTTTACAGCTCCTAATGATATTCATACCTAATAGCCCTGGAACCAATGCCTTCCTTCTTCTTGTGACTGGATCAGTGGAATCTTTCACAATCAATACACCACAGCTTTTCAACGTTTGTCCCATCACTACCATATCAACTTCCACATAACCAATATATGGAATAGAAAGTCCATTTGCAGCCCGAAGCTGCAAAGCTACGTCAGTACGTAATAGAGTACAATCCCGCAGAAATTTATCATAGAACGACTCTGTAACCGAAGAAATAGTAGATCCCGTATCCACTAAACATTTAGCCTCTGTGCCTGCTATGGCAACGGTAACCACCGGACACTTTCCTATCAAATAATCACAATCAACAGAGTCCATATATCCTCCATCTAACATGGGACTCGACACGAAAGATGGCGCTAGTTTCCCTGCTTATTCGGACAATCAGCAACTTTATGACCCGGCCTTTTACACCCAAAGCATAAATTAGAAGAACGTTGTTCATTGTAGGATCTATTCTGACCAGATGGCTTGGAATTGACTGTTTTTGTTAAAGCATCGATCTGCTCACTTTGTTTCCTTACTATCGCGAAAAGCTGATTCATTTTATCATCATTAGAATGCTGATCTTTCAGTACATTTGAATCTACCTGAACTTTCACTTTAGGTACGGGATCATTTATCTCCTGCTAGCAGGACGGGTCTACGAGAACATTTCTGCTACTAGAACCAGCTCGTCTGTACGTTCTGCTAGCTACTAGAGCCAGCGCTTCTGACAGTTCAAACAGAACCGGCTCTACGAGAACAGTTCTACTATAAGAGCCAGCGCTGTTAAAACTGTCAGGAGAGCTGGCTCTAGAACTGTCCGATAACTGTTCTAAATCTGTTATAGAACTGTCCTTCTGATGTCCGATTTCATCTGTATACACATGTACAAGTAAGTAAAGTGTTGCACACAAGGAAAAAAATTGCAACATACGTTTTTATATTGGGTCTGAAACATATGAAAAAAATATGTTTGTCTATGTTTTTCATATGTTTAGGCATACGAATAATGTATGCTTTCAATAAAAAATATAAATAATTGATACTCTCTAAATATAATATTACTAGGTAAACACATGTTTTCTGGATGATTTCCATCATTAAAGGCATATGTTTTTATTTGAATTGGAGCCAAATATGCAGTTCATGAGTTTTAATGGGCAAAAACGATATATTTCCATACCAGTCTTACATGTAAACATATGTTTCCATATGTTTGAAAGATATGAAAACATGTGTTGCAACTTATCCAATATACGTGTAGGGCACAAATTGCAAAAATAAATTTTCCTGCGATTTCTTTATTTCTTAAATTGTTTTGTCTGTTCATAATGACTTTCTACATACATTATCTTCCATATCTATTACAGATAATCTTCAGGGAGAGAACATGTTTCTTGCTGTCAGCGGAACAGATATGTACAAACAATGCTTCCCAGCTAACTTTGTACATTTTGTGTTTTCTGGTTTTGGTTCCCACTGGCTTTCTAATAGGTACAATTACACATATTTAAAGTAAACTCTATATGTTTGGTGCTTAAGATGTTCACATATTTTTAACGAATAAAGGCGTTTGTGATGTATTATAACTAAATCTAAATAGTAAAGATTTGGCTTGTTTTTTTTTCCAAAAATCGGTAAAAACCAATCTCCACTTAAGTATGCTACTCCTGGTTTGTCATGAAGGTCGCCGGAAGCAAATTATTGGGAACATGTAATAAGAATCTGTAGTTCATTTTGCCTGAGCGCCACAAAACTTGATAAATACTTAAATCTGAGAATGTTCCAGATTTGGATGAATAATTACATATTTCTTAGTATAGACCCATAAAACAACTTAATTACAAAAATAAAAATATGTAGCCTTTTTTGGGGTGTATCACATTTTTCTAATTTTGCATGATTGTTACAAAGACAGCTACTTAAGACTAGATTCCTCTGAAAAATAACCGTATAATGAGAAGCACCCACAAACTAAGCAGGCACTAAATGACTTTTTTTTTGCATATTCAGGAGTTCAGACATTCAAACTCTAAATAATAGAAATGCGATGGTTTAACCACATGTTAATTTATGTTTACTATGACATTTCAAACAAAATATCAAAAATAAAAATTGTAGGCTTTTCACCCACGAATCACATTTTGCATGATCCTTAGCTGGAGTGCTACTTAAGTCTGTTTCTTTAGATTTTCATACGTTACCTATTTCATTATTAAATAAAATTCTGAAATTTATCAAGTCCATGACATTATCGACTTAATAAAGATATTTTTGTCGTAATCATATCTAATATATGAGTTTCTGTCTTTTTTCTGCAAACGCAGTTACTTTATCCGATGTATAGTTCTGTAGGTTGTTCAGTTGAAAATGGACTCTTTGTTCAAGATGGAACTGAAGAAGAGCAGAGACGCATTGCTGACCATGCTGCAGAAGATTGGGAAATGTTTCTTTGTAACCGCGGAAAGGAGTTAAAGCCTGGTAACCAACATAGTTGTATTCAAAATGGGGTAGAAATATCGATGAAAATTATTTATACATACATGTATAACCATAAATTCAAAAATGCCACCTATACAACAAAATATATAAGTAATGCAAATTTCGGCATGCTGTTCACGTTTTTTTTTTTTTTTTTTTTTTTTTTTCATTTTTTTTAAGAACCAACAATATTTGTACCAAATCGAAAGGAAGATCAAAATCAGAAAGAAAATTATAATCAAGAAGAACCCGAAACTAAAAATATCGAAATAGGGAGAAAGGGTTACACCAAAATCTACTGTTCACTAATCCGATCCATAATCAACTCAAGTCCAATCTAAATCTAGCGAAATAGATATTATACCACCAGACTTGGTACAGGCATTTCAAACGAGTTAAATTTAGATTTTACAGTACGCAGTACGCTAAACCTCCCTCATCCATCGCGACGTGATATACATGTACCAGTTGTGATCAAATAGCATGTGCATGCTATTGCGTTATAATCGGTAAATCAGCGGCCTCTTCGGCACAAGGAACAATTTGCAAGAAGAAATCATTACTCATCGCTTTAGAAGAAACTGAGTATTTTTCAATCAAGGACTAGTAGCTGAAAAAATAATTTAGTAAGAGATCTTTTTAGGCGGATTCCCTCATACTCTGATTCAGGAGCCAAATTCAAAACTGACAAGTTTACAATTTGCAATACAAGGAGTATCAGTATTTAAGAGCATTTGCATTTTCTAATGCTTGAAATATCAGTAAATAAATCTATGCTGTAAGTATAGTCAGACACATCCGACTGTATACACCCGCCTGGTAAATACCCTTGTGGACCTGTACCATGATGTGATGCTTACTTTATCATCAACATAAATGAAATTTTGCACACTTCTTATGTGAGTTATAGACAAGCATGTGCGGCTATCTTTGTGGATCTTGAACGGTCGATGTTAGTAATACCAATTGTGTTAGGTTTAAAATTTGTAGTCCAGCCCAATACATGTACAAATGTATATCCGCAGATGTGTAACCGTCCTTGATTTATATGTATCCCTCAACTGGCTTGTAAGCTTTGTTATACAATCACAGAGCACACCTATCTCCGGTGTATTGTACAAAGTTGCAAAAAGGGATAGGGTTTAACACTGAGTGTGGCAGAGGTATAAAGCTTTGAAATAGCAAGAGATGGAGTCCAGCCTTGCAGAATATCAGACCGAGATATTCGATGGAGCTGTTCTACTTTCGTCTCAGTTCTAACAATCTTGCATGTACCCTTATTTGTTTTGTGAGTGAAAGGTCCGATTTCTGTGAAAAAAAAGAAATTTGCTTCCTCGACTGGCTTTTAATTACAGGTACATGTATTGCAAGCTATACAGTTTATATTTATGTAGTTTGACCACTGAATTATGTTGAAGCACTAATATAATGTCCTAGTATCATGAATGATGCTGTCATTAATTTAAGGTGGCATGATGTTTATGATAGCGCTCGTGAGAAAAGATGACGATACATATGGTTCCAAGGAATTCCATAAAGAGCTTACTAAAGTCCAGGAAAATATGCTGGAGCAAGGAGAAATCAATAAAGTAAATAGTTTCGCATTGTAGATAAAATATTAATTACCTATTTCGTACCCGTGCGTTCTTGTTCTTGAGGGTTATTTTTTACACTTTTGTCAAATTATACATATGTTATTCATTGTAACAGGAAACAGATGTATAAATTTATTCGACCTAAACATAACATTCAGATCAATTATTATTGTAACCTTACACCTTTTCATACAAATCATTATCACATAATTTACTTTATAACGCCCTTTAAAACATGGCGGAATGTTTAGCACATCCCTAATCCGAATTCTCGTTTTTGTTGGATGGTCTCTCCGACTCTAGTATATACTACAATACTCACTAATTTAAATACCAGCTCTCGTGCTGAAAAAGATATATTCAAACACGGATGAAATTAGAATTTCAAACTTATTGTTTAAATTTTTACCGACAGGTATTATTCACATTTGTATGCATGCAGTCATAAAATAATTTAAAAAAAAAGTTAAAACAAAAATTCCTAGTTTTTCATCTTAACGTGACCAAGTGGGGCATGATAGCAATTAATGGCCCAAAGAAAGCAAATATGGAATTACTTTTAATTCAGACTCAGAAGAAATTGAAAAGGTCTACAAAATTAGAACAGAGACATGTAAATACGCATACGAAACAATTTAATTATCAAATATTAACCAGTAACAGTCAGTGAGCAGATTTTAGGCACAATGTGAAGTAAATGCAAAATGCAAAGAAGCGTATAGTAGAGAACAGATCGAATTTAAAGAAATGAAATATAATGGAAAACATAATTATTAAACTAATAAAAAAATCAGTTTGTCCACATTAATGTTAAGAAGGTAGTTCAAGGGTATGGAACATAACTCTCCAAATCAGTGATATGTTTTCAACAAATTCAATTTCAAAGAAACCTATCAAGCTTTCTTTTGAAACAGAATGAAATCAGTCCAAGGTACTTTGATACTTACATGGTTGATGTAAAATGAATATTGTTCAAGTGATTTGTAAGATTGGGTCCCTTTCCCTAGGTCTTCCTCCTTAAACACCAAAGTTGAATACGGTTATGGTCATAATAACAATATTTATTTTAGAAAGAGTTCACAGATATGTATTTCAACTCCTACTTCCGAACGGAAGAAGAAATGGTTCGACCGTTCAATGAGAGCAACAACTTATCACTATCCGTGCTGAAACTAGAATCTTATAAAGTTGAAGACTGGATAGCAGAGAAGCACCCCGGAGAATGCAGTCCACAAACTAGTAAGATCCCCAACCTGAAAGAATGTGTTTGATTCTTTTTCTATTAGGATTTTTTTTTAAATACATCTTTTTTCAGGTTGTATTACTTATTGAGATGTTCCGAATTAAAATGGGATCAAAAACAATAGTAGGAAAATAGGGATTGGCTGATTTTTTCTTCATATATGCAACAACCGGTTTTTCGAATGATTTGTTAGTTTTTATTTGTGTATTTCGTAGGGACGGAGCGTTATGTAGATGCTCTGAAACATAAATGGCTCTAACTCGTTTGGTCGGAAGCAAAGAACTTCGAAAATGTCATGTAGTTAGGAAATAATTGTTTGAACTTTAAACGCAGGCGCAAAGCGTTTTATTTATGAAGTCTATTCCCTTTGGTCGAGAGTACCAACACAATGTAGCTCTGTCTAACATAGACAACGCCTACAATCATATTATAATTAACGAAGTAACATTTTTTTTCTATGGCAATTTGGTTAAGTTGTATGTACGAATGAATTATTATGATAAAGAATCCTTTCTCGACGACTTGTTTATGCTTACAAGTAAATTTATCTAAACTCAGTCACTTGTGTTTTCTATTTAAAGCCATTTTCTGTAAGCACTTAACATGGTGCTGCACGCATGGTGACAAAGTCTGTTGAATTGCATGTTAGCAAATTACGACCATAAAATAATAATAAAAAATAATCCATAGTGCTTGAGTTTGTATGGTTGCCATGGTAACATGTGGTTAAATTTTCCCGCCCAAAAATTTTCTAAATATTGTTATACTATTATTATCCCATGATACTACATGTATCCACAAACAAATATACACTAACTTAACAAAAGCAACTAACAGTCATACTAAAATACATCTAATTAACCGCATAGTCCTGGTTGAAGTTCGAGAATGTTCTGGAGTCGGCATAAAGAAAGAATGAAAGAAATTTAACGTCAAAAAATTATTGACCAAGGAACTCAAACTCTGCAAGTGTTTAAAAGCAAACACAGCATTTTTTAACGTCAACAAATCAACATAACCTTCCGAAAGCGAATGAAAAAGACCCAAGACCTAAAAAAAAACTTTGTAGGAGGTAAGCAACTTCTATCGATAAAGTCGAACTCGGACCGGCAAAGAAAAAAAAATCCGAAAATATTCGAACACATTTCAATGGTCCCTGTTTATGTATGCTATAATGATAATTGTTTAGCCAAAAAATAATAATAATACTAATAATAATAAAAATAACATTATTTAAGGAGGTAGACCAAATGTAAGGGACACAACTCTTACAAATCATTGGAACATTTGTATTAAGCAATTTATATCAATGTCATGTAAATATCAAAGGAACTTGGACTGTATCATTCTGTTTCAAATGAAAGCTTGATAGGCTTGGATGAAATTGAATATGATACAAGCATATCACTGATTTCAAGAGAAATGCACTTAAGCGATAACAAAATGAAATTATAATATAATGGCGAGACACGTTCGATTAGTAAACAAAGGAGGACTTTAAATAGCGTAAAACAATCACTGTAATGAACGGGTCACTTTCCACTGTATTCATCGATTGCAATCTTTTACTTAAATTGTGAAAGAAAGAAGTCGATGATACTTCTCAATGAACGCCTGTATTCTGTTACGATCTTATCGTACTACAAGCTAAAAATGGCACAAATGCCTATTTATAAATTTATAATTAATTTATTAATATTTATAATATGGAGAGGTATATTTGTAATTTGAATAACCAAATATTTTGTTTTCCGAAGGAGCGACACGAGAACCGATTTGTTCAACGTGCAATAGTTTTTATTTTGTCTTTTGGCTACCCTGAACTTCACTTTTTATGAGGAAATCGGCGGGTGTTTCTAGAAAAGCAGAGGACGCTTAATATGCACTACCGGTGCACTGGTCGATGCTTCTTGAATTAGTTGAATCCGCGTTATTCATTTTACTTTTGTTAATGTGAGGGTTGTTTTGGTTGTTTTGTGTTCTTTGTTGTGTGTGTCTGTGTTTTCCGTGTGTGGTCTTTGTCCTTGGATTAGATTTTTTTTTTTGATGGTCGCTGAAATCTTGGTTCCCGTGATTACTCTACCATTCACAGTTTCTGTAAGGATTTTATATGGATTGGTACTTTAAATGAGTTAGTGGTATATAAACCCAATCTTATTAAAACTAGATTTTGTTATTTGTCTATTATATCCGGGAATGTAGTGGACAAAATACAAGAGCTACATAAAAATATGTATATTTTATCATATTGATATTAATCCAGATATACATATGTATCATCCTTGTTTGATATATTTTTTCTTGGAATAACAAACCAAATAATGATACATTATGCAAGATCATAGGACTATCAAGCATAAAAGCCCGAAGCCCACACGCATGCCAGGAGCCGATCCAGAAACTTTAAAAAGAAGGGGTGCCAGCCGGGATTCTTCAGAAAAAGGGGCTGCTAGGACAATATTTGCCATTCTTGTCAATTTACAAAAGAAAATGATAAGTTTTCCAATAAATAAGGGAGAGTGCGGACCCTCTATGGATCCACCACAGCATGCACTTTCAAGTACAACACCATAAATTACACGAAACATCTTTATTCTAAATTAGAAAAGATTTTCTGCATCTGAATCGATACAAATTTTTCGTGTAATTAATATTTTGTATGGTCGGGATGTCATAAGAAGTGATGTAGAATAACTACAAAGATGATATTTTACTGTTACAGTAGAATTATGGGAAAATGGCGGGAAAATATATGTCAGAGATGCTCCATCATCATTTAAATAGCTTTTCGGTTGTTAAGTAGTAGTCTTTGTAAGAATCATGCAAATTCTGTAATATGTGATACACCACGAAAAAGGCTACATATTTTTCTATTTTTGTTATTAAGTACCTTTATAGGTCTTTATGATGAAAAGTATAATTATTCATTTCAATCGTCCTGCTCTTAGGCGATAATCATCATTAAAAATCCAACAGTTAATATTGTATTTAAATGTCATTTACAGAGTTATCTCCCTTAATTTTGAATTCTACAGTACATTCTGTATAATTTTTTATATCCTATGAGCAAGGGTTATATGGAAAGCCCCATATTAATTTCTGTTTACTGTAACATTTAAAAAAATATATAAAAATGAAAATGTGTAGGCTTTCAACCATGAATAACATTTTGCATGTTTCTTATTTGGAGTGCCTACTTAATTATATAGAGCTATTATATATTAAATGAGTCAAGAAAAGAACAAATTGAGAAAGAATATTTGCCACCCCATTACTCGATTTCACAAAATGGATCTTAACTGCTGTTTTCCGGGGAAGACAAACATACCGATGTATGTCTGTTATGACTGTACTATGTATAACATTAATTTCCCCCGTGAACCACCGTTGAATATAAAATGTTCAAAAATATTTTGTAGAAAAGGAAGAATGGGCGCAACGACTTCAAATTATAGCTAAAACATGGAGCTACAAATCAATAGAGACTGCCTTACGAGACAGATCTAAAGCAGACAGAGACAATATCCTGGAGAAATTTTATGAGAGACTCCGGAAGAATTTGTTGCTATGCGAATTTGACCTTAGCTACACAGTTGCTGAAGTAGTTGTTTCAAAACGGTAGATATCATCCTAGAGCACCTGTACCTAATTGTAGAAAGTGGAAGCTAACAAAACAATTAGGAACTCACCTTTTGAAAGAGTAATCAGCTCCTGACCATCTTGTGATAACACTTTTCAAATTCATAACTCTCGTTTCATCATATAACTACCAATTTACACTGTTTGTAATACTTTCACTATAATACTAGTTCTTGTAATTCATTTGAAATGTACTTATATCCGGTTATTTTCGTAAACAGTCTGTTGACTTCTGGGAAAAAGCGATGATTCGATTACTATTTGATTATTGATGATAGCGTTTTTTTATAATACTTATAAAAATAGGAAATGTTATATAATTGTTTGGTTCTCAATATCATTCAACAGTATATGAATAAAAAAAATGATTTGCAACGTTGCTATCTTAAAGCTCCTGTATGAAGGTGCTAACCGGATATTGATACTATTTGTACATATGTTTGCTTTTTTAAGTTGTGGGTGATCCTTTCATAAGTAAAACGGTTAAGTGAATGATTTGATAAGTGAAGCAAAACGATTCATATTTATATTTAAACGTTAACTTGCTTTTATGTTGTATGTCACCCTGTACAACTGTAACAATATTTTGTTATTTATTTACAAGTGCTAGGCAGCAATTCTTATTTTAAATGATATGATCAGTTTATATAGAAATGCTAAAAATAAAGACATGATCTTTAAAACGACCTCATAACAATGAGGCATTTAAAAAGTAGATTTGGATTCTACGGTTGTAAAGTCAGTGATTTGTGTGTGATTATTTGTTTTTTTTTTTTTTATTTGCTTAAAGTGTCAGTACTGGTAAGAATCAGGCAATAGATAGAACATGGTGTGTGAAATAAAAATTAACCTCCATTATCAGTGACGGATACAGAGGGGTGCAGTGGGTTTGCAACCCCCTTTTTATTAGAAAAATTGTCATTTCCGTGAGTAAAAATGACAAAAACTGGCAAATAATGTGATAGCACTCCATTTTTCAAAGTGTCTGGATCAGGCTCTGATCATGAAAGTTCAATTTGACTATTTTCACCATCAGAATCTATGAAACAAGACAAGATTTTCCATATCACTTTGGCAAATTGAGTTAAAACTTCATTGAAGTGCACTGAAAATTTTAAGGGCAGATTACGCTGTAAAAAAACACATTTTACTGACATTCCATTGAAAAAATTCTCAGATAGTGTAGTGATGCAGATATCAATCAATGGTTTTTTTCAAGTAGATTGAAATTTTACTGTCAGATCGGTGGGTTTTGGACATGCATAATTATGATTTTTTTCCGTTTTGCCTGAATCATACAAAAACTTGCTACTTGATACATTTAATTACTTGAACAAACATCTGGCATAAGCTTGAATTGAACAACTCACTTATATAATGTTAAGTGATGCACTTTTTGAAATTGGCTTTTTTGTAGACTTCATTTTTCTCCCTTCAAATTATGCAATACTTCCGTTAATGTTATTGTGCAAATAAAGTAATTTATTGTTCTATAGGTGTTTTTATTCAGCATATGAATTGGTCATTAGATTAAATCAAAGCCTGAATTTATATTGGTTCTAAAGTTAGAAACGGAAGCGGAAATGTCTAGAAGTCAACAGAAAGGACGAAGTACACTTCGCGATGTTTTTGGCCCCCTTATTGGCTGAATTTCTAAACATAATAATAGAATGTTACCAATCAGTATTTCTGTTAACCATTTAAGGTAATTCAACAAAATAACCATATACGAAGTTGTTAGTCAGTTATTTTAGGTTAATGGCAAGTCGAACGTAATACAAAAACTCAGGTTTTTGCAAACATAGCTTAAATTTGGAACAATATTCTCATTTTGTATTCAAATTTGTTATGCGTGCGCCATTGTGGACCCACTAAATCTTCAGGAATTCTAATAAAATAGACCAAAATGCTTCAGAATATCAAAATAATTCATGGGTCTACATTGGTGCAAACACTGTTATTTTAGGAAGAATGGATAATTTATTTCCTGGTTTTGTAAAATTTAAGAAAATCAACTAATTTGACCAATGATTATGACATAAATACGTTATAAATATACGCAATTAAACTTGAGGTTACACACTTATGTTCAGCGAGTAAAAATTTTCTGTGACTGAAATCAATTTTCAGGAAAATAAGGGGCCAATTTCACTCGTAAATGTACTCAACTTTAATGTAGAGTAATCATTTTCACCATCTTCACCAGTTAACTAATTCGATTCATGAAGCTTCTGTGTATCCAGAAAAATATATAGGAGGTCAACAGCGATTACGAACAGAGATTTTGACTTCGGTCCTCGAGGAACAGCATAACACACACACACACTCACGTTTTAATAATCAAATATATATATAGAATAAATTAGGTTGCATTTACCTTCGGAAAAAGAAATATTTGTGTGTGCCTGTGCCTGTGTGTGTGTGTGTGTGTGTGTCTGTGTCTGTTTCTGAAAGGGTGTGTCATTTTGATATTGTTACATACAATTTACTTCATCTAGTAAACCAAATGCAGGCAGTATGTGTCATATTATACTAAATATCATTAAGTTCGTGTAATATAAATAATCCAATTATCCCGAGGGGGGTCTGGGATTTAATTTGGATATGATTTTATTTCGAACAATATCAATCCTCTTTGTACGATTGTTATGTCGTTTTTGCGTCCTTATTTAAACAAAAAACACCATTTTGCAAGTTTGATTTGACAAATGTTGCCCTCGTTAAGAGTAAGAGCAGCAGATTCAGGGTTGTCAACAATAAGATACAGAGCTCTTACTTTTAACGATGACTTGAACAAAATCCATATGTGGTCTGAGTGATGGCTTGTCACATTCATTTCCCGTAAAACAGGAAGTCTCTAGAAAGGCCAACAAAGCTTATCACCCAGATTTGTACCTTAATAATGACATCATAGCCCAAGTTAAGCAGCATAAACACTTAGGTCTTACAATATCTGATGACGGTGGGTGGAATAGTCATACTGATATGACTACAACCAAAGCATACAATCGTTTAAATATATTACAAAAATTTAAAGCAATTTTGGATAGACAGACCCTAGAAAATCTTTACAGAACTTTTATCAGACCGATTCTTGAATATGCCGATGTAATATGTGATACAGACAGTGCTATTCTAAAACTCGAAGTTGAAACGTTCAAATTGATGCAACAAGAAGTTACAGTGGGTACTAGATTAACATCAATTAACAATTTATATATAGAAACTGGATGGCAAAAATTATGTGTTCGGCGAGAAAATCACAAATTAACACTAATGTACAAGATTTTGAACAATATGACACCGCCTTCTTCAAACTCTGTATCCTACTTATTATTGCTATTTTAAACACAAATTTTATTTCTGTGATCGACAGACAGATATTTATATTACTACTAACCAAATGCATTTGAAAAATAAACATAGCATGAATAATCCGACATTATTGATCGGTTAAATAAAGTGTGTATCTCTTAAAAATCTAAATTCAGTGCAATTAAATGTTAAAAACAAATGCTTTATAACTTTTTTTTTACAAATACACACTTTTCGACAAGCACATGACTGTTTAATTTATTAAATGCAATAACTGCTAGACTAATAATGAAAATATTCGTAATAATATGTTGTTGTATATTGTTATATTGTTTTACAGATGATCTCTATCAAACTGCAAATCAGACAAGGAGTGCATGCGGCGAAGCACTTGATGTTGATCCTTTTCATGGAGATTACTTAGAAGCCATGACAGAAATAAGGCAAGATAAAATTGTGATTCAAATTTTATTCAGTCTATTGTTTGGTAAATTAGCTTTCAAAAATGTAAAAGGGTAATCAAGGGAACCAAGGTTATCGCGGTAATCAAAAGAATGTAATCCATGGACAAAGACCAGACATGGAAAACAGAAATACACAACAAAGAACATAAAGTAACTAAAATCATACATACTAAGTAACAAAAGCAAGGAATTATTTAAAAAAATATACTGGGACCCTCCACTGTGCGGTTTCAATTAACATAGCTACCGAAAACAACATAGATGGCATTACTTCGACAAAATTTATAGTCAATTAAGATTGGATGTTACAAAAAGATTTATATCCAAATTTGTCTAACTCTTTTATCAACACTTCTTGTTTTATTTGTGTTTTACGTGTATGCCCTTCTTATTAATATCTTTAGTTTTCAAAATAATGTAGAACTGTATTATACTCCTATATATAGATAATCCCAAGAAGAATGAAACTAAGATCAGTATGGTGTACTGGTTGTTTGATCTGTTAAGATACGATATATACATTACTGATGTAGAGAAACCTTTTCATCCAATGATTCTGAAAATAAAATGGGGGCGACAAATTTCATATTGACATTCTTTATTTTTTCTATGGTTTAGTGAATTGACCTAGAGTTGACTAACTTACTGTGTACGACATATATAAAAAAAAAAAACGCACAAAAACAACCTGTTTGATACGAAAAAAGTAAAAATAAGAAATTGATCAATTGACAAAATGACAATGTATACACACTTAATTGTTTGTGACATAATTTGTTAATATATATTTTTATTAAGAATTTCCTAAATTTTACATAATAAAGTCGTCCGGAACATTCAATTGATTCTGCCTATATTTTATTCACGTTACTGTCAAGCATTTAATATGAATGTTATCACAAGGTTGAAGAACAATGAATATAATGCTGAAATTGATCCATCACAATTTGTGATCAATGCAAAATTTATAAAGCAGGGCTCTGAAAAGGAGAACAGTTATATTGACATCTGGATAGAAGCTAAATCTTCATGTAAATGCCGAATCGGTTGGTATCTTAGCATTAATTGGACTTAACCCGATTATCAAAAAGTCATACACAAATACCAACTTGCCAGTACTCATGTTTTTTACCTGTAGCAAGTTCATTGTAGTAGTTGCAGAAAAAAGTAAAGTAGACAATTCACGCATGAAAACAAATGTGCAGAAAGTTTTCTAGATTAATTCATAGATTTAATCATATACACATCCTGAATATCCAATATTCCCTAAATCAAATCACACACACACGTCATATAACAAATATATGACTTCCTGTCGTCGGTGCAAATATGCTGCCATCAAACTCGGACTTGTTTATGCGTACTTTCTTGAAGCTGCTCCTTGTAAAGTTTGACTTATGAACATTTCAATTACGGTATCAAGAACAAAATGCTTTTAGTTAACAATTGAAAAGGACTCTGCGAAATAAACCTAAAGTCATTATCCTGAAGTTAAAACACGAACAATATTAGAATAACAGTCTATATCTTCGAAAACAAATTTATTTCTTTTAGGAAAATTGAATCTGAACTTGAGACTTGACAAAGGTAAAAAAATCTATCTCCACGAGGACGGGGGAATCAGTTTAAAATTCACCATGGACCAACTTCGATACCTCTTAAACGATTCTTTGTTGAGTTTAGAAAATATATGGAGCAATAAACATGTAGCTGTTCTTGCCTCCCATTCAAGATAAAAACTTTTTCTTTTCTTTGTCTGCAAAAATAGTATGCAATATTTTTCTAATTGTACTAATTTAGAAAAACGAACGTGTATGGTAAAATGCAACACAGCACCATCGCATGGCTTAAAATCAAAACAATAAATACCTTCAAAGTTTACCATACAATCTTTAACAAAAGGGCTCTGTCAACGATAGTAATAAACCTACGGAAACAGATGGGCAACAATATATAATAATAAAAAATAAAACGTAATATACAAAAACAGAAAAAAACAAAAACAAAAACAAAAACAAAACAAAAACAAAACAAAACAAAACAAAAACAAAAACAAAAAACAAAACAAATACACATTCGTGATCAAGAACAGGCACATGGAACCTGCAATGGGGCTATAATGGTTTATAAGCCTTAACTATCCTGCTTTTAGGTACCCTTCAATTCAATTTCAGAAGTAACACGTTTCTGACTGGATGAACAAAGTCTGTCCATCATATCATAGGCCATATTCTCTAACGTGACAATGACGTAAACAACCTTCTTTGAGGATTTACGCATTACAATTAAAGTTTTAGGAATTACTGTTATATTGTTTCGGTTTAATGTGAAGAAATAACCTCAAACATGGGGGTCACTCTAAATAAACTACGTGAATAAAGTTCCAATGCGGATTCTATGGGGGTGGTGGGGAGAGGGTGGAGACCGTTTTTTTATTTCTGTTATCATTTTCTTTTTGATCAATGCATAGTGTCTACGCAGAATTTTTGTACCGTGGTAGAATTCTAACAAATAGGCTTCTGGAGCAGGGTTATGTTGTTACAAGATTGAAGTCATCACTACAAAAGTTATCATGAACTCGTGGATCGTTACGGTGTATCCAAAACGGATTTGTTCAACGGGTCATAGTTTTCCTGTCCTCTTTCGTCTACCCCCGACTTGACTTTTTATGAGCAACTGGATGGGTGTTTCTAGAAAAGCAGAGGACGCTTACCCTACCGGTGCATCTGGTCCATGCTCCCAGTTTTTGTAGTGGAGTACGAGTTGCTCATTTACTTTTGTTACTTTGTATGTGTGATTTTAGTTACTCTATATTCTTTGTTGTGTATGTCTGTTTTCCATGTCTGATCTTTGTCCCTGGATTACATTCTTTTGATTACCACTACAACCTTGAGGTCTCCACTAAAAACTGGGAGCATGCATGTGGACCAGATGTATCGATTCAATTTCATTATATCTGAAAAAAAAAGAAACAATATTTTCTAGCATTAAACGGATGAAATAATTGCTTGAAGCTTACCAAAACTAACTCATATCACTTTGTACTCTTTAATACTTCTGGTCATATGTTTTTTTTTTTACACCAAAGAAGCTAATTCATGTTGAGTGAATACATTCATTATTACAAATTTGATTTGATTTTATAAATATATAAAATTGTTATTGTGTGCTTTCTTGATGTAAATATGCCAGCAAATAACACATATTTAGGCATAGACCATTTTCTTCTCGGGGTAAGGATAGGGGCTGGGATTTTATGTCGGGTTGGGAAAAATTATATTTTTTTTCTGTCCAAGGCCGATAAAAAAATATTTTTGTTCAAATTTAGAATAATTATACTTTTTTTACAAAATAATCCCAGTCGTCCGCATCCCGCCCTCAATCAGTATAAAAATGATCGGTGCCTTACAATTTGTGATTTTTGTTAAAAAAAAAAAAAAAAACGACGTATAATTGTTGAACCATTGTGAAGTCATTATAATTGACTATAACCACACAACACTAAACTACTATTCATATGATTTACAGTTTATGAATAGTTTTATATTATTACAACATGATGTTTTGGGCTTTAACAATTCCAGTGGCGAATCCAAGATGCAGGGTGTTGGCAGCTCTCCTTTTTCTTGGAAAATTTGTCATTTTTGCACCAAATGACAAAATAAAATGGTTAATAATGTCCCAGTACCCCCGTTTTGGGTGAGGGCTGACACTCCTTCTTTTCAGAGGGTATGAATGCCTCTAGACCTTTGAAGTATCACATTTCTGACAGAGGGTAATAATCTAATGACAGGATGGAAAACGTCAGAGAGGCTTTAATCAGAGGGCTAACCTCAGATTCGAAGTATATTCCAGCATGGTTTCGATACAACAAGGAAGGGTCAAGTTTAAATGACCGATGTATTGACGAAAGCAAATGTTAGATATCCTTACAAAATAAGTGTATATAAGTGGATTCAGTGTATGGTTCACAGTTTTCTAATATAATATAATAGCAAAGAAGTAAAACGTTATTCCCTTCCCCAAATATTTTTCGTCAATTCCTTAAAGGATTTTTTGAAAGCAAACATAATGCTAAAGCTGCTTTAAATCGTACTTGTATACACAAATATAACTGCATCTTTGAACTCCTAATGGAGGTTAAATGAAACCCCCCATCAAGTTCAGACAATTTAGGTGTATTGTAAATATGAAATTGTAATTGAATTATATTAATAATTATCACGATCAAACTATAAAACTCATTCCAGAAGGACGTATGGGTTTTTACAAGAAATTTAAAAGATTTAAGAAGAAAGTTCCAGAAGAACATATAGGTTCTTACAAGAAATTTAAAAGATTTATAACCTGAGTTCTTTAGTACGTAGGCTGAGATAACCCCTCCCATCAGCCAGATAATGATTTTCAGTTACCTTTATACCTCCCATTTACGATTTTTTTCGTCGACTAAAACAAACTGAAGCCTTTATTGTTTGGTTTTTTTTTTGGCTACTGTTTGTATCTGGTTGAGGAAAAATCATTTTTTTGATTTTTCGAACTTCTACTGTCTACGCAACGGAACAAATTGATAGATATAGGCATTAACATGTAGCCTGATGACACCAAACAATCGCTTTAATTGACATATTTGTCAATGTCAGATACCCAGAGTATCTATGTTTCAGTAAATAATGGCATGTTTACAAGTTATTGCTCAACTAAAATGTCTAAAATTTTCTGTCATTCAATAGATAGTCTTGTTTTCAGGTGAACAAGTCACGAAAAAACAAATCGTCAAAAAAGAATTTTTAAAAAATATAAAAGAAAAAAACTGTACTCTTATCCGTAGGGCACTTGTCTGAGTATCAAACAGAATTCTCATTCACAGCATACTGTCGCAGTAAATCTCATATTTAAGGCATTCATAATTGAGGTAATGATGTACTCAACATATCTGATCAATTTTTTTTTCTAAAAAACAACTGTAGTTTTAACAAGCTTTGGTTTGATACAGTAAACCAATATACTGTCCTTGTTTTCAAATGAGCCCAAGTAAAATGAAAAGTTGAAAGTTTCCAAGTCGAGTTACGTAAAAAAAGGCCACCCCTATCAATGAAAAAAAATCTCAAAATGAATCAAAATGTTAAATGTTTGCTTATAAACGATGTACACTAGACATGTTGGGTAGTATTGGTTAAATTATCGATGTATCGAACATATCTTCCCATTTCAGTCTCGAGTTTTTTCAGTTTCTGTGTGACAAAAATGAGTTTTTCATAAAATGGGATTTTTGGGAATTTCATATTTTCTTCCATTTTACCAGTAATAAGCAAATCAAGAGTTTCAGGAGTAACAAAAGTAAATACTTTCTATTAGTATGTTTACTTTCACAGGACAACAAGATTTGCGTTGACGATTTTGATGTATTAAGTAGCTGTCTTTATAAGAATCATGCAAAATCTGAAAAAATGTGATACACCCACAAAAAAGGCTATATATTTTTATTTTTGTAATTAAGTTGTTTTATGGGTCTATTCTTTGAAATGTGTAATTATTCTTTGAAAACTGACTGCTCTACGGGGATAATCAACATTGAAAATCCAGTCGATTCTATTGTATGTGAGCGTCATTTACAGAGTTATCTCCCTTTGTTTAAAAATCTACCGTGCATTCTATGTAATTTTTATCTACTAAGAGCACGGGTTATATGAAAAACCACATATTAATTTCTGTTCACTATGACATTTTAAACAAAATATCAAAAAAAAATATGTAGGCTTTTTACCCATGAATCACACTTTGCATGATCCTTAGCTGGAGTGATACTTAATTGATCTTGGCTGTGGAAATGCACACAAAAATAGATTTTTTCTAAACAATCTACTTGAATCAACAAGAGAAACGTTGTATGTTCCAGTTGATATTTCATCAGGTGAGTAAAGGGGAAATGTAATATAACATATGTATACATCAATGGAATAGGCATGCGGCAATAATTTCTTCGAAAATGAAAGGAAAATGAGGAATGAGAAAATGAACATACCAAAAGTGCTTCATGAGAAATTCATTTGTGAATTTGATTTTGTGCAATAGGTTAAACAAATTTGTTCGTTGCATGTATTATCCATGATTACTCCGTATGCTCGATGATGAATCTGAACGGGAAATAAAACGGTGGGAATAGGATATGGGAAGTTTGTCAATAAAAACTGCCAAGCCGAAAGTTTACCTCAATGAAGATACTAAATTTTCTGTGAAGGAATATGTTTTCTATTATACGAACAAGTCGTTTCTCAACCCCCCTCCAAAAAAAGTAAAAGAATAAATCCATCTTACATGCAAATAGTTAACCGGGAAATAATTCACAATGTTGTTCTTGGGTTGTTATTACAGTAACTCTCAAAGTTAAAGTCTTGTGTACATACAAGTGAAATTGAAAAAAAAAATAAAATAATAGAAAAATGCCACACAAAAATATTGTAAATAAAAATTCAAAGCAAAAATGAATTCACATCATTTCACGTTTAAAGAACCATCTACTCTTTTAGTCTATACGGGCGTTTCAAAAGCGAATAACAACAAAATGAATGAAAAACACACACATTAAGCATACTTCAAATGCGTGTTCATCATCAAGTTTAGAGTACTTCTTTAATTAAGAATCAGGCGGAATGTGAATCAGGTGTGATGCATTAAGAAACAATGCAGAGATTCTATGGTAATTATTCTAATCTTTATATCTCATTATCTGCAGAAACAACCATCAAAGTGCTCATAAAGTATGCCTTTTTAAGGTATTGATAGGTCAAATTTAGTAGAAATGCATTGTTGAAAAATGATTGGAAAACATTCCAGGACTTTCGTTCGTATATAAGGAGGCAAAACATCTATGTAATAGATGCTTCAGGATAAACTGAACAGCTTTTTGGTTGTTTTCTAGATGTATGAATGCATTTGAGAAAAATGATGTGCCACACTTTGTCTCAATCTGACAAAGAATCGTACTTAAGTTGTTATTTCTTTCATTATTTTCTGCACATGGTTGTCGTTTATTGATTGCAAAAATCAATTATTTTTCCAAACTATTGTTTGATTTAGATACTCTATCTAATAGTAAAACAAAGAAATTTCATAAGCATTTAACTTAACAATATAGGGTTAACAAAAACCCTACATTGTTAAGTTAAATGCTTATGAAATTTCTTTTTTTACTATTAAATAGAGTATTTAAATCAAACTGCTGACTAAATAAAGCGAGACTATAAACATATGAATGTTGACCCCATTGACAAAGATTACTAAGAAGCGATGAAAGTAATACGGTACGCTACACCAGCATGATACATAGTAATTAAGTAAAGGTCTGTATCAAAATCAGACACAAGGTAATTTATGCTTGTAAAAAACCCACCAAATTCACTTTTATTTCTTGCTCAGAAACAGATATTGACCACTTATCAAACAGTCTTAGTTTTTTTTTATTTGAGTACTGCGCTTTAAAGATAAAAACTATATAGATTGCATTGAAGTTAGCACTAAGAGTTATCGTTCTTGATTTGGTTGTATTTGGTTAATTTTAGTTGGATTTTAAAGTGTAGCTTTCTCAAAAGGACAGATCTAAACAAAGAAAGTACAATCGACACATTTAAATAATGCATATCAAGACTTAAAAGCATCGTCTGTTTTGATGTTTTTTCTATACCATGAACCACCTCACAATAGGCAGTGTCTGAATTTTATATGGACTCGTACTCAAATCCATATTCACCTTGATGACTGGAGGTATGTCCAACTTAATCTTAAAGGTCAATAGTAAGGTCATCGGAAACAAGATATATGGCATGTCCATCTCCATCTCCATTAAAATGGCAGAAAGTCTACAGTGTAAGTCAAACTCCATAAAGATAATAAAACCAAAGTGAAAGTCTACCACTATGGAGTATTCCCCCCCCCACTCTTCATCAAAATAACTAAACTGAGTCTCAAATCTCATTTTATATGTTTTTATAACTTAACTCATACACTTACTGCAATTAAGCAACATACCACAATTTGCAACTTACACAAATTCAATTTGTTGTTTGTTGCTACAGACGTAAGTCAGTTTATGTTGCAGCGCGAACCGACCCAAAGTCGTTCATACTAACCAACAATTTAAATCCTTATATTCTGATTGAAACACACCAGAAAACAAAACGAAATTGACAATTTTGCTCGATAACCCTGAACTTTTCAGTATTTCAGCGAATATAAAATATATAAAATTGACAATAAAAAAATATACTTATAAATACATGCAACTGAAAATAAATGGAAGCACAACTCTTCAGCAAAATTAATATGCGTATACTTTTACGTTACGTTTAATATAGTTTTGCATTTTTATTATCACACTTGGTTTTCTTGTTAGTTCACATGGATGATGTACTGATATGAAATACTTTTGAAATAAAATGATTGCCTCATTTCAATTTTAGGCAAAAATACGAAGGGATGAAAAAGCTGCTTTTGTTTGCGGGAGGAATTATCAGTATATCATGGACCGAGAAACAACGGTATTTGACTGGGCTGCGTAATTCAATGGAAGGTTAATACTTATGAACTGGAAAAGTTAATATTTTAAAGCTAAAGGTTACACTAGAAACAAACATTTTCTCCACTAAAATTCATTAATATGGACGTCCTATACATGTAGAACTTAAGACCAGAACTATTAATGGCTTCAAAAATATTCTGACGGGAGTGACGAAATTCGTAAACGCGGAAGTAGACGACTGCGCAGGTGCAGAGGTGCTGTTTTGTCTTTTAATGCGTCGATACATACGTTTTATATATATATTTATTTATTAAATAACGTTTTTGAAATTATTGGCTCTGTACATATAGAAATGTAATAAGCTTTCCCAGAAGAAAATCTCACACGTTGTCCTCATCGAGACTTTCCCCAAATCAACATGACAGTGCAATGTAAACAAAGAATAAGTTCCGCCACACATAGCCATGGCTTTAAATCATAAAATTCAAAATGTTGTGTATCACCACACACAGCGTTAAGTGATATACATATAAACTAAATACCGAATTCTGAACCATACTTCAAACTAAAAATCCAACATCCTATTGCATATTAAACAAAAGTAGGAGACTAGAAAAAAAAACAATGTTGTTGTGATTATATGCTCAAATTTATCGAATACGTTCCTGCTGTATTCGCAGCATTCTTTAAGGCTTGGTTGAAGGCTTTAATATCTCACGGGAACCGACTGCTTTTGCAAGAGACCAATTTTAAAGTAAAATTCTAATTAAAAACAAATGCAGTTTTTTTTTTTCATCGCAGGAGAAGGAAACAAACCTCATTTATGATTAATTTGAATAAAAGAAAACAAAATCGATACCCAAAGAATTAAAAAAAAAACATTAACAATACCAATTGCAAAGGTTTAAATGTACTCCATTTCAAAAAAAAATTTGTATGTGTAAACTTGTTTTTATTCGGTTCGCTACATTATGTTTGTAGATAGTCTCTGTTTTATGTGTTCACGGTTTTGACAATATTTGGCCTTTGATTCTTAAAATGTGAGGGATATATCGTGTATGGCATGGACCTTTGCTGTACAGTTTCATCTAGATCTATGCATATTTATTTTATCCTTTCCTTTGTGGTAAAATGAAACTATATATTGAATTTTAATCAACCAACTCAAACTGATATTGAAGTTAATGCACAGCTTAAAAGTTGATAAGAGACGACGAGATATGCGAATAATTAAGCGTTATTCTGAAAGTATAAACATTTCTGAAGCAGTTTACAAATCTGTCTCGAAACTGACAGGAAGACATAAAAGCTAATTCTTGAATCTTATATCAATATATTCATACACATTCAAATAAGTCTGGAAATTTTCTTACGATTATAAGTATTTCTTAATTAACTTTCACAATACCTAAACTGAAGCTGACTTTTAGTTGTTCTTTATAACCATACGGTGTTATTATTTTCTAAACGGTAGTTGTGGGATAATAAAAAATCTTCGAGGAAATTAATGTACTAAATATGTTTGTTCGTTATAATTCATTAGAACTTAGTAGGAAAACTGGAGGTGTAGTATTTTGAGTCCATTTCTAAATGAATCCAACTTGGACTAACATTTCAATAATTTGGTTAGCTTTTCTAAACATTTTAATTAAAAATCTATGCCGTTCTTGGAATAATGAGTAGTATTAGGCTGAACATAGACAAAATGCTAATGAGTAATCAAGGGAACCAAGGTTATAGCGGTAATCAAAAGAATGTAATCCAAGGACAAAGATCAGACATGGAAAACAGACATACACAACAAAGAACATAAAGTAACTAAAATCATACATACAAAGTAACAAAAGTAAATGAGCTAAAAGGTACCAGTATCGTATTGCATATCCCTGAGCAGGTGTACGTCAAAACATGGATGCTATAAAAATATAGTGCATTTTCTTTTTGCCTCTCTACAAACTAATATTTTGTCAAAAGATATGAACAATGACTTATAAAATAGAGCAAACATCACACTGTCAGATGAAGAACTTTTTTAAAAGAAAATCTAACACAATATCATAAAAATGTTCCACTGAAAAGGTTGGTTTGGTGAATGCAAAACGAAAGTGAAAGAAGGGAAAATAGATTTATAGTTCGAGACTACTTTTCTGTCCGATCTTCGTGGACTCACCCTATTTTCTTTGCGGGAAATTATTTTTTCACATGTCCTTAGAAATGCTACATAAGTGAAAGTTTTATTGAATCAATTTACATATTTTTTAAAAAATCCTAAAAATATGCACTTCACTATAGAAGTCTATGGGAAAATTAATACGATACTGAGACCAAAACTGGGAGCATGGACCAGGTGCACAGGTAGGGTAAGCGTCCTCTGCTTTTCTAGAAACACCCGCCAAGTTGCTCATCAAAAGTGAGGTCCGGGGTAGACAAACGAGGGAAGGAAAACTATGACCCGTTGAAAAAATCAGTTTTCATGGTGCTGATGGATACACCATAACGATCCACGAGTTCATGATAACGACCATAAAACTTCTGTAGTGATGATTTCAATCTTGTAGCAACATAAGTAGAACACATTCCACTACAGCTATTAAATTGACTAGACTATTTAATTGGTCACAAGGTATTAGTTACAAATAATATCGAAATAAAAACATAACCACAAAGAAAACAAGAAATAAAAGAAAGAAATACAAAAATAACGCAATGTCAAACGTTGTCAGCATGTAATGGGTAGTATGATAATGTAATTTACATTTCGACATTACATGCTCATTACTAAGTCAAATCAGTGCTATATATTGAGAAGGGAAACCCTAACAGATTTTAATGTGTACAGATCAACATATTTAAGCCAGAAGAGTAATGCTTGCTATGACCTAGGTTCAATAGTACGGGCTATTGTTGTAGATAGTGTAATTTGATGAGATAGTGTTACACAAAATTGTGTCAAACATATTTAGTAGGTGGTTTGATGTCATTTATCATTCTAAGGATCGTGTGTCTCGAGATCGGAGGTTAACTTGATTGGAGCGTAGTTAAAAGCAAATTCTTAAAACAGAAGTTGACATTTAATCTATATATATTTGAACATCCAATGCTTTGTGTGATTTCATTATTAACTCTTTGGTTAAACGGGTCTTTGCATATTTTTTGTTTGTCAATGCTTTATCAGATGTGTTAAATGAATTGTTGACTTTCGGGTCAAAAAATGTATTTTTTAAATTTTTATTGCGTCTTTTACAGGTTACGCCAAAATTGTTTATATGAACAGTTTGACTTGCCTGAATAATGAATTCGGGGGCGATATTGATCAGTCACATTTCGACACACGTGTTGAATTTATAAAAAAAACATATATGAAAATGGGAACAGTTATGTTAATGTATGGATTCAGTCGAAAGCTGCCTTAACTTTCCGAGTTGTTATTTTTTTTTTATTTTTGTATGTCCATGATGACATTTGCTTTGCATGTTTAACTTTTAGTGGATTTTGCAATAAGCTAATGAAGCATATTCTGCTTTAATTTATTGTTGCGTGTTATTGGTTGTTTCATTTTTTAAGAATTCG